>CM051371.1:18943134-18968134 GCA_028015245.1 Cardamine occulta | reverse complement strand
ACGAAAAGTAACAAATCTTTTGTGGTTTTGCAACCATTATGTTTTCTAACTTTGCTATCTAGCAAATAATTTAATCCAAACAAATATCTTCTCAAATATTCATAGATCTAGCTGATATTTATTGCAGTTTTTGAGAATAGTTGAGATTTGTCTAATTTTTTCAAGAATTGCCGTAAAAAAGAAGAAAAAGAAAAAATTCATGAATTTTCTTTCCTATGCCTTATCCTTCAAATGTGATTAAGTTGCTATGTTTTTAGCTGAAAAATACTAATAAACGTAGGGTCTCTTGAGAGTTGACACAACGTCGACATAACTTTCCGTTTATAATAAAAACATATGGGTTTGGTGCAAAACACTTAAACACATACCAAAGATACGGCGCAAGTGATTTTTAAAATAAATATCCATAGATCTTTATTTTTTTCTCCAAATAATCCTTAAGTTGTTTCAAGTGACATTGATGTGTCCCGCACTTGAATGCTTTGCCATCACAAAAAGAGCCAAAAGGCTAAAGCTCTAATCTTTTTATTTACTAATAAAACTATGTAATGATCAAATAATAGCTAGGCAGATTCATGCATTTTATTATATATGTTCAGTTCATTCGAAATTTTAATTACGTGCTAAAGTTATGATTAATCATCATTAGCCGGCACTATGTTGTTGTGAAAAGGACATGTGAACTAAACAAAGACAACATCTTTCCTAATGTCAACACGAGCACAAAACATCACTATCTATTTGAACTATTAATAATTATTTATTGTGAATAGATTCTAAATAAATTCTTAGTTAGTTATACCCAAATTTTTTCTACTTCTGTACGCGTGTGTAAGTGTCTATTAAAGGGAATATCAAAGATACTTTACACGTCCATAAAAGGATGATAGTCGAATTGAAGTCATATTGTTCATTTAAATAATTCTTGTGTTACGGCCTTATTAAGACATGCCCGATCGATTTTTTAGACTATATACTAAATTTAAGTGCCCAGAGACTACTATATTTATCATGATATAGAATTATATAAATTAAAAATACATAATTAAGGGCCGGTAGGTAGCATTATTTTTTCGAGCTCGTCATTATTCTTCACTATTGTGCTGCAAATTAAAATACTGGAATCCGAAGTGCGATATAATAAATCTTACTTTTAATTTGCCAATAGATGGAACCTCTGGGGTTCTCTTGGTTATTAACTTTTTATTAAGATGAAAACAAAAATTGCTCATCGATGGCATGTTCATTGCTCCTTTGAGCTCTACTAACTATATATATATATATATACGCACATCATATATTTTCGCATTGGCGCTTTTCACATTTAATGTTTATATTTTATGTTGGGTCCATTCCAAAAAGATGTATTCTTTTTTTTCTTACATCTAAAAGAAAAATGTATTCAAATCAGATATTTATGTGTATAAAACGAATATTTACTTGTAATGAGGCCGATTAGTGAAAGCGAAAACAAAATAACGAGGCCCATTAAAGGTTGTGTTAAACGTAGTTTAATTGTTTGGGCTATTGGACCATTTTGTAGGCCCACAACCCTAACATTTAATATAATTCAACAATAACAGTATTTGTAACAAGAAACTATGAGAGAAGCTGAATTTCTTTCGAGTTACTATGTCATCATATGTCCATATTGAACCGATAGGATATGTTGTTTAACAAAAATCAATAAAATATATTTATTACAATATTTTTTCAATTTAAATGAAATCAATCACTTAACAAGTCTGTAAGTATTAATTGTAAATATTTTTAAATATGTATATAGATAGCATTCATATCTAAATTATTTCTTATAACATGAAATTTATTAAATCTTTTATATATATATATATATATATGTATATAAAACCAAAATAGCAACTCACACTCATCACAGTTCACCCAAGTCTGAACCAACATAACATATAGTTATTAACACAGAATCGGGAAAAATAACACAAACAAACAATCAAGAATCATATTATATGAAAACAAGTTAATTATTGTTGAATGCCCAACAATTTCTTCTAATCTCACCATTTTCACCGGTTAGGACATTAACGGCTCCCATTTTTACCATAGCAATCGCAAATTGTCGTTTGAATAGGTTGCTGTCTGCTGCGTATTTAACCACCACACTAGAAGTGGCCTCGTCCGTTGCGAGCCGTTGGTCAAGTTGCAAAACTCCTCTCCTCTCGCGAATTTGCCCGAAGAATGAGTTATCAAAAGTCAACGGTGTTGACCTATCCAGTCCGGTTGATGGGTCCTCTGAGGCCGCACATATACTGGTTAAACTGTAAAAATAAAGTTTCAATATTAATTGCGTTTCACTTAGCACATCGCTTATCTTCTCTGTGCGTATAGGGTAATTAATTAGTGTAAGTTACAACTACGATAATGGAACTAATATCCAATCAGACCAAATGATTATGTTTTGAAAATTTTAGTTTTGATTTGGTTCAAGCAATTTTAATTTTGGATATATGAGAAAACAAAACCAAATTCGAATTTAAACCGAATCAACAGATAAACTCTTTTGAAAAAAGTAAAAAAAAAAAAAACATTTTAGTACTACGATAAAAAAACGACAGAAAATAAAATCCAAAATACTTATAAAAAATCCAAAAACTTACTTTGCAACCAAAGCCGAGTCCATGGACGGGTCAGGCAGTCCGGTTCCATTGAAATTGATGAGCCGGTCCCGGAAAAAACTACAAGATCCCACACCAACCGTGTGTGCACCAAGAAGAGCCACCGCATCACTTGTGTTCATCATCTTGTCCCCGAAGAAACTAAGAAAGGCAGCCACAGAGGCAGTTGGTCCGATAAGGTCGAACACGCCGCTCGCATTCGTTTTCAACCCATCACGCCGTCCTGTGGTGATGTTGTAGCTCGGACCCCCGGCTAAGGCTACAGAGTCACGAGTAGCAAGGGCCATTATGTCAGCGCACGAGACGTTGGACGGACATTGGGCCTCAAGCTCGGTCTTGATCTCGTCAATCAGCTCAAAGCCTCTCACGCTCAAGTTTGGACCGACGAATCTTTCCGAATCTGTCGAGTTTATGAGGATAGAACCGTCGCATCCCTAGTTTTAGGCATGTGTTAGTTAGGTTGCACAAAACAAAAACAAAAATGCATGTGTTAAAAAATGCATGTATTAATTAAAAGGCAAACGTCTAGCTCGTTTTATTTTTTTTTAAACGTTTTTTGAGGTTACCAAACTCGAAGTTTAAATCAGTCTCAACATATGCTAATGTTCCCTACAACTTTTGCAATCAGAATAGTTGTTCGCGCGATGAGACACATACTCCAACAAAACAGTCATGAAAATGCATCCGAAGCATAGCGGCCGTAATCGTTGGGTCACGCTTGAATTCATCGCTCACGAGATTTCGAACGATAGTTTCTGCATTAGGACATGAACTGTTATGAAATCCGACTCTCAGTTGCGCAAACGTGCCCGGAAAGATGAACAGAATTGAGAGTACAGTAGAAAATTTTATAATCTTCATCTTCTTTTGTAGAAAGGTTTATATCGTTAAGTGTTAATTGTTACTATATATACCCAAAATGCCAAAACGATACAGTCGATATAATATATTTTTTTAGAGGGAAATTACATAGTGGAAGTTAAATTTATTTAAAATTAATAGGTGAATTTATAAACGCAAAGTGAAACATTCCGGTGCCTTGTGGAATTGTTAATAAACAGTATATGCTGAGACTTGATGTAGCTAAGTAGATAATAATCTTTATAAACAAAAGTAGACGTTGCCCCAAAATAAAAAAGTAGATATCGACAGGATTTTTTATATTATATAGTCGGTAAGGAGCATGTTTCAATTCAACCAAGTTGTTTCAGTATTTGGGCCAAATCGCTTTCTTTTTATCGTATTTTTTCTTTTGTTAACGATTTTTCTTTTCTTTTTATCGTATATATTCACTGTAAATTTATGTGATAACCTATAAATTTCGTAAACTGCCAGCTGCTTGCTGCTAAATTTTGTACATATCCATAGTGCATTTTAGTTCGCTTCGATTTTAAAGAAATGAAAAAAAAAATATGCTTTTTAAATTAGTAAATTCTAAATGGGACATTGACATTTGTTTTCTAGGCAACTATGTATTCTATCTTTGATTTTTTCTTTTGAATCTTTCCAGAGTGGTAAGACTTTTGTAAGGTTCCGAAAGTTAGATTAATTCAAGTCTTTTACAATCTATACGTAGCACTTAATATATTTCTTTTAACTTCACTCAACTATAAATCTAACTAATTAAATACAGGAAATATAACAAAACGGTTTATGTATTGAATATTTGAGTTCATTTTTAAGAGCCACGTATCACTTTTTTGTTATCTAGTTAATAGCTTTTAGACTCTAGGTAAAATTCTGTGTTATCAATTAAGTTTTTAAATATAAAGAAATATTTAGTGTTATTCAGCCAACATTTTTTATATTGATTTTCATGGTTAAAAAAGAAGAAGATAAAATTTAAGGTATGTCCAAAAACTTCTGGACCTATATTGAACCTTTGTAAACGTTAAGAAAATAAAAAATGATCCACTATATCCGATTACATATGCATACCAAGATGGGTTAATTTAATGCAGTACAATGACTTATTCTTACTTTCTTTAGTTCTTGAAAATAATATAAGAAATGAAAACTACATACGGAAAAAATCAACAATAAAAAAGACTTGAAGAAATTAGCCTTGACAATTGACATATTGGTGATATAATTTTGTGATGCTTTCAGTATATTATCTAAAATTAAAATAACAAAAGATTAAAGCACTTTTTTTTTTTAAGCGAAAGAGGTTTGAGGTGATATGAACATGGTCGTATTCGAACAACTACTCCTCATCTCAACTCGGACCATGGTCCAAATTAATCAGTTGAACTAAAGTAGATTTAATTATAAATTGTGTAAAATATTGTCGTTGTAAAACTAGGAAAGTTAAGTATGTGCTTTTTTTTCAGAAATATAGCTTCATATTTAGCTGCTTTTTTATTTGGGTATGTGTAACCGGAAATGGTTCTTCTTTTTCTGTTACTTTTCGCTCACGTTACCGATTTTTTCAGTTTTTTATTTGGAATCCGGTCAACCAAAGCAGCTTTAATCTCTAATTCAAATTAATCTGATAGAGCCGAAAAAAAAGTTATCCAGTGCTTGAGAATGAAAAAGAACAATGTACCAATACTATGAAACTAGTTTGGACTCAGATCAACACAAATACATCACAATTCACTCAAATCTGGTTCCAACATAACATATTGTTGTTATCGATTGATCAACTCTTATTTAAAGATATGCATCCACATAATTATAAACAAACAATGATCACCATTCACAAATCAAGAATCAGATTTAAAAACAAGTTAAAAGGGTTTAGTTGAATGCTCTGCAATTCCTCCTGATCTCACCGTCTAAACCAGTAAGTACGTCAACGGCTCCCATCTTCACCATCGCGATTGCGAACTGGCGGTTGAACAATTCGCTGCTGGCCGCGTACTGAAACACAACACCAGAAGTAGATATGTCGGTCGCGATTCGCTGGTCAAGTAGCAAAACTCCTCTCCTAGCTCTGATTTGACTATAGAACAAGTTGTCGAATGAGAACGGCGCTAATGGCGTCGACTGGTCCAGCGCAGCGAAACCCTGAGCCGCACATGTGTTCCTTAGCCTATATGAAAATAATTCAAAATATATTTTACGTATTTTTGTTAACCAAAAAATCCCTAAGTAGTTTTAAATTTCAAAACCGGTTTAAATTACCCGGCAGCCAAAGAAGGGTCCATGGACGGATCGGGCTGTCCGGTTCCTTGAAAGTTGGTGATCCGGTCCGCAAAGTTACCACAAGAACTAACCCCAACCGTGTGAGCACCCAACAGGGCCACGGCATCGAAAACATTCAACCCTTTGTTGCTGAAAAAAGTTAGCATATCTACGACGGGGAGGCCTGGTCCAGGGAGGATAAATGCGGCGTCTTCCATGTTCGACACAAAGCCATCACGGCGTCCAGTGGGGACCACGTAGCTCGGTCCTCCACCTAACAACACAGAGTCACGTGTGGCGAGCGTGACTATGTCTGAGCACGAGACCGTGGAGGGACATTGAGCCTCGAGAGCCGTCTTGATCTCGTCGATCAGCTCGAAACCTCTCACGCTACCGTTTTGGCCGGCTTGTTTTTCCGATCCTTGAGTCGCCGTTGGATCTATGAGAAGAGAGGCGTCGCAGCCCTAACAGATTCCAACCAAAATATAATATTACATATATAGTAAACTATTGTTATTTTCAAACTTTAATCTGGTTTTTGCAATTAACAGTTGATTTTAATGAAATTATGTTAACCAAATTATTTTAACCAAACTATAAATATTGAAATTTAAAAAAAACGAATGATGAGATACATACCCTAACAAAACAGTCATGAAAATGCATCCGAGTCAAGGCGGCAGTGATTGAAGGGTCACGAGCAAACCGCTCACGAACAAGGTTCTGTACGATAATCTCTGCATTAGGGCACGATTGACTGTAAAATCCGACTCTCAGCTGCGCAAATGCAACCGGGAAAATGAATAAAATCAAGAGAAGAACAGAAAACTTTGCAAGCTTCATCTTGTTTTTGCGGGAAATGTTGCGATGCAATTGTGCTAGTTCTTGTAGAATGGCTTATGAGACCTCTCAGATCAACCACTACTATATATATATATATATACACAAAAATGGGTCATCTATACAGAAAATTAATTAAAGAGGAAACTAATACATCTTGTATATGTCGAATAGGTCAGTCAAATTTATTTAAATAAAGAGGGATAAATCATATATAAACCCAAAGGTGTTCAGTACGTACGAACTACTTTGAAACATTCCGCTGCCTTGTTGCATAATTAATTACTTATATATATGCTGAGAAATGGGGATTAAGTGATATATATCTATATTAGGACATCCACACGGAAAATAAGATGATATATATACTTATATAAGTATATGAGATATAGGTTAATCAATTTATTACTAATTAATTTTGAGATAGAAAATCATGAAATTTGATATTTACACCGATTAGAAGGCAAGAAGGTAACTACAATTTATTTATATTAACTATTTGTTCTAAGAATTAGTTCTTTTGAATGTTTCTTGAGTGATAGACTATAGTTTTAGATAATCTTGTTACTAATACGTGTTTGATATGATATTAGTCAACGGCATATAACAATGATATTTATCTACATAATATATACAGCAAGGGTACCAAGAAGAAAATAAACGAGCCGTCATGCGATTAAATGTAAATCAACATGGAGTTAATTTAATGAAAATGCAAAGACTCGTTCTTAAGTTCCTCCAGAACACCCAAAAAAAAAATTTACGAAACGAGAGATTATGAATCATTCATAAAAATGACTTGAAGAAAGCAACCTTGGGGTTGAGGATTTTTTTTTAATTTTTTTGTCGACCAATTTCATTATATTATTGTAAATATAAGACCAGAACATATTTCGTAGAAATTTGTATAAAGAAATTGTCGTTGCAAAATAATAATAATAATAATTACGATGTAATGTGACATGCCCATTAGTTACAAATATTAAAGTAAAATATGTTTTAAAATTCTAGCCTTTGAAAATTACTTTCCTTTTTCTCCATAAAATAATTGTTTTTTTTTTAAACTGTAACGAAGTGGATCTAGCGCGACGGTTTTACCTGTTTTACATCTATAATATTAACATACAATACACACTAAACCCACTTTAAAATATACAAATATAATTAGTAAAATAATAAAAAGAAATCATGAGATCATGTTACAACTTTATCTCTCAAAGCCAGTTATCTAAAACATTTAAAATTATCTATACATTTAAAAATTAAAACGTTTAATCCACCCGGTACTCCAGAAATCAGATTTTCTTCGGTTATTACCAAGGATTCCTCACCCGATACTCGATTATCTCTAATGATTCACTATCCGATACTCGATAAATCATGTTTAAATTATATTAGATTAACAACTAACATATATTATTAACACAATCATTTTAAAACACAATTGGCACTACACACTAACACCAACAAAAAATTCTTACATAACTAAATAATACAATAACATTTAAAATAAAATATTATTGCATGCGGGCATAGCATGGGTTTATAAATATCTTAAAAGAAAATACATACATCAAAAACACACACATAATATATATATATATACTAACTATACTAACAAATTACATTTCCCATACACAAAATACAAAAAATACTTAATGCTTAAATACTCCAAAAATTAAACAAACTGTTCTTCATCACCTAAAATACATATCCAATATTGGAGCCACGGGTTAATAATCTAGTAGTAATTTTATTTCTTTTCTAGTATTCAAGTTGATAATATATTGGGATTTCGATCTTCATGTGTGGCGAGGGCTTTTGCATATGTGGGTATGAAATATAAATTATGATGTTGCATTTTTTTTGTGGTCAAGTAAATTAAGATGTTGCATACCTTACGTAATTCCTAATCTGATTCTACATATAATACCTAGTTTGATTGGCCTGGTTGGAAGTTGTTCTATGTGAACTTGCAGTTCGTGTTTATACGGTATTATTAATTATTAGTTTACTCGTCTATATTACTTTTCCTTTAAAAAAAAAAAAGGTTTATATCCGTACTATAGTTATAGTTTATAACTTACAAATATGAAAGTTGCAAAACGCTTATACCGCGTAGACAATATAAAGAACGTATATACATATTTTATGGTCTAATGGGCCTGTCCCTTTCTTTTTTTTATCGGCCTATTCTATTGGGCCCTAGCCCGATCTTTTGGGTTTGTGTGAAATTTCCGTCTGTTACTAGTTACTACCGAAAAGAATAATTTTATATTGATGAAGCCCATATGAAAACAAACAACAAGAAAATAGTTTTATACGAAACGAATACCGTTGGAGAAAACATATCTGACAGTGACCTATGCGAAGCAATATATATAAAACAGTAGTATTTTAAATTTTAGTTTTTTTCATAGACATAACACATGAAAAAAGTTATTGTGCAGGCTTTTATATTTATTATTTTCTATTTATTTCAGCATCTTTTTTTTGTTTGAAAAATCCATTATCTTTATGTCGCTGCTAGAAAGAAGCACGAAAACAAAGCAACGTTCATTTCTGCAGAGGCCAGACAAGTATATATGCAAACTTAAAGTAAAGCAAGTTGAGACATATTTTCTTAATTATCGACAAAAAGTACTATCAGTAGTAATAAATAATAAAGATTGTAAGAGAAAACCTATTGTAATGTCACTATATATGTCATCTTCATACCAAATCATAAAGATTCTCTGATGTTCTTGTTCTGAAGATTTGTTAAAAATTTAATAAAAATCTCGATCTACTAAAGTTATTAGCTCTAAGTGAAAGCTTCGTCCATTGATATTGATTTATAGAAGAATGGCCTTAAAAATACAAACCATAAATTTAGCCAGTAGTATATTCATCCGGGGAAAGTGAGCAATCAAATACTTATTTTTTATATGATGCTTGTATGTAAAAAATGTATATATCTTATAGGAAGTGTTGATCATCTGAAAAAATTTCAAGTAAATATTTTGGTAAGTTGTTCTGAATTCACGTGTGGGGTTTATAAGTAAAATATTTTGATAAGATTCGTAAGGAACTGAGTATACTTCCAAACTTTCACTGAAAATTATAATAAAAAAGTACTACTTATAGACATGAAATATACTATTATATACTCCTGTATTATATAGATGATGAATATGTGTGCCGTGCACGTGCGCATATTGGAACAAGAACTAACGGCTTCTGCGGTATTAGTACTATATATATACTTTTATAACATTGGTGTTATATAAAGTACATCCAGAAATAGAAAAAAAAAAGTAAAAAGAAGGACAATGAAAAATCATGCAGTTAACCTTTCGAGAGTTCGTACAACCTCAAATACTATGCAAATTTTTTTCATGTTTTTCAATGCAGTTTCCATTTATGAAAAGATTCTCTCCCTTTCCAAATGCATGAATTATATTCTACCGGTCATGCGAGCAAAAGTTTCATGTTCACATAACTAAGCAACATTTTTATGAAGTTTTATAATTCACATACGAAACCATGGCAGTAAGGAATATTATAAATAGAAAAGTTACTACAGATTCTCTAAAGCCATCATTTGATCATTAGTATCAAATAATAACGAATAAGTAATTAACTTAACTAGTTAGAACTTAGAACGAATTTTACATATATTTGGATAATCAAAACAATTTTGTAATATTACAGTTAGATGTTAAGAAGTATCTTAATATTGTTAGATAGCATGATTTGAATATAGAATTTCGTGATTTGTAAGTAGAATGTTAGTATGCGATATTCTATAGTACGCTAAAAGATGATATATCTATTCACTAAGATTCATATTTCAAAAAAAAAAAAAAGATTCATAGTTTTATTCCTCTGTGGTTTATATTTTGTATAACTTATCTACAAGTATGTGAAATCTACTGGAAAAAATCTCATTAAACAGTTATTAGCATTCATAAATGTTAGTAAAGATTCAACTGTCTCTGATTAACTCGTTAATCCTTCAAAGACCGAAAAACAGACTTCAGAGATTTCAACTGAAAAAAACAAAAATTATGTTAAAATTTTCTTGTGTGTGTTTAACTCGGTGACGGTGAGATTACATCTATTAATGCATAACGTCAATGTAGACTTAAGCAAATATCAGTTCAATAATTAATTTGTAACGTTATAAAATAATTTGTCATTTTGTTCATATTTCAACCGCGTTGAAATGCACAACCATATCACCAGTAATCTCCCGTTTTTGTAAATTGTAGAAACGTTTATCAACAAAAACACAAAAATAATTCATGGTTTTGAAAATGTGAATATGATTCCACACTAGCACAAAGAACTGTATTCAGAAAATACCTGAACCAATGTATTAGAAAAAAAAAAAAAAAATTAGATTCGTCCTCTAATTACGATCACGTGGCAACTTTACCTGACGTGTCAATGCTGACGTGTACTAACTCTACACCCAAACTCTTTTTAAACACTTCACTCTCGAGCGTCCAAAACAAACAGTGCTTACTCCTCTCTCTTCCGAAAAAAAAATTTCAAAATCGCTTCTCTCTCTTTCAAAAGAAACTGAAGAGTCATTCATCTTCTTCGATCGTAAGGACAAAAAACAAAAAAACAAATCAGTTACAGTTTCTTGTGAGACGGAAAAAATGGCGGACACTGTTCTGAGGAAGCTGATTGTCGAGATCTGTAACGCAAAGAATCTGATGCCTAAGGATGGTCAAGGAACAGCGAGCGCTTATGCAATCGTCGATTTCGACGGACGAAGACGAAATTCCGAGATCTAAATCCACAGTGGGACGAGAAGCTCGAGTTCTTCGTCCATGACGCTGCGACTATGGCGGAAGAGATCCTTGAGATTAATCTTTGTAACGATAAGATAACCGGAAAGAGGAGCACATTTCTCGGCAAAGTTAAGATCGCCGGGAGCGCGTTTGCTTCGGCTGGATCTGAAACTCTTGTTTATTATCCGCTTGAGAAGAGGAGCGTGTTTTCTCAAATCAAAGGCGAGATCGGATTAAAGGCGTATTATGTCGATGAGAATCCACCGGCGGCTGCAGCGGCGACGGAGAAGAAACCTGAGGCGGAAGGTCAGGCTGCCCCGGCGGCGGAAGAGAAAGCACCGGAGAATCCAAAAGCAGAGGAGGGGAAGAAAGAAACAGAGGCGGCGAAAACAGAGGAGAAAAAGGAAGCAGATAAAAAAGAAGAGAAGAAACCAAAAGAAAAAGCTAAACCGGATAAGAAGAAAACCGATGCGGCAGCTCCTCCACCACCACCGGATACTAATACGAAGCCGAAGCCGCCTAATGCCACCGTACCTCCTCCGGCGGAGATTCAAAATCCGCCTCTACCGCAGAAGTCAGAAACGGTGAAGCAGAAAGAATTAGGAGTTAAACCGGAGAACGTAAACCGGCAAGATCTAATCGGTGCGGATCTCGAGCTTCCTTCACTAACCAGAGATCAGAATCGTGGTGGTGGTTACGATCTTGTGGACCGAATGCCGTTTCTATACGTTCGTGTTGCTAAAGCGAAGCGAGCGAACAACGACGGGAGCAATCCGATTTACGCTAAGCTTGTGATCGGAACTAATAGTGTGAAAACCAGAAGCCAAACCGGTAAAGATTGGGATCAAGTGTTTGCTTTTGAGAAAGAGAGCTTAAACTCAAGCTCGCTTGAAGTTTCAGTGTGGACTGAAGAAAAGGTTGAGAACGAAGATAAAACAACGATGACTACTGAGAGTTGTTTGGGAACGGTGTCGTTTGATCTTCAAGAGGTTCCTAAAAGAGTTCCTCCGGATAGTCCTTTAGCTCCTCAATGGTACACATTGGAATCAGAGAAATCGCCGGGGAATGACGTCATGCTCGCTGTTTGGCTCGGTACTCAAGCTGACGAAGCGTTTCAAGAGGCTTGGCAATCGGATTCCGGTGGATTGATTCCGGAGACGAGATCCAAAGTTTACTTATCTCCGAAGCTATGGTATTTGCGTCTAACGGTAATACAAACCCAAGATTTGCAGCTAGCTTCGGGATCCGAACCTAAGTCAAAGATCCCCACCACTGAGCTTTATGTGAAAGCTCAGCTTGGACCTCAAGTTTTCAAAACGGCTAGGACTTCGATTGGGCCATCGGCTTCTTCGTCTGGATCCGGTAACCCGACTTGGAACGAGGATCTAGTATTCGTAGCTTCCGAGCCGTTTGAGCCGTTCTTGATAGTGACCGTGGAGGATCTAACGAACGGGCAATCAATTGGTCAGACCAAGATACATATGGGAAGTGTCGAAAGGCGAAATGATGACCGGACTGAGCCCAAGTCGAGGTGGTTTAATCTCGCCGGCGACGAGAAGAAACCGTACTCTGGGAGAATCCACGTGAAAGTTTGTCTTGAAGGTGGGTATCACGTGCTAGACGAGGCAGCTCACGTGACGAGCGATGTAAGACCATCAGCTAAACAGCTAGCTAAGCCACCTATTGGTTTATTGGAGGTGGGAGTCCGTGGAGCTACTAATTTACTTCCAGTGAAAACCAGAGACGGTACACGTGGCACCACCGATGCTTACGTGGTTGCTAAGTACGGACCGAAATGGGTTCGGACTCGTACTATCCTTGACCGGTTTAATCCACGGTGGAATGAGCAGTACACATGGGATGTTTATGATCCGTGCACAGTCCTTACTATTGGAGTTTTCGACAACGGAAGATACAAACGCGACGAATCAGGGAAGCAAGGTAGAGACGTACGGGTTGGGAAAATCCGCATACGTCTCTCGACTCTCGACATGAACCGTATCTACCTAAATTCCTACACCTTAACGGTGATCTTACCAAGTGGAGCCAAGAAAATGGGAGAAATTGAAATCGCGGTTCGATTTTCATGTCCGTCTTGGCTAAGCATTATTCAAGCTTATGTCACACCAATGCTCCCTAGGATGCACTACGTACGTCCTCTCGGTCCAGCTCAACAAGATATTTTGCGTCATACGGCTATGCGTATCGTGACAGCACGGCTCGCGCGGTCAGAGCCGCCGTTGGGTCAAGAGGTGGTTCAATTTATGCTTGACACGGACAATCATGTGTGGAGCATGAGGAGAAGCAAAGCGAATTGGTTCCGTGTCATCACGTTCTTGTCACGTGCAGCCACTTTAGCCCGTTGGATTCACGGGATTCGAATTTGGGTTCACCTACCAACCACCGTTCTTGTTCACTTGCTTCTCGTGGCCATTGTCTTGTGCCCACATTTAGTCCTCCCAACCGTTTTCATGTACGCGTTCTTGATCTTAGCTCTAAGATTCCGTTGCCGTGGCAGAGTCAAAGTCAACGGCGTTGACCCAAGGTTTTCATGCGTTGACTCTGTCGCACCCGATGAGCTAGACGAGGAGTTTGACGGTTTCCCAGCAACGAGACCACCGGAGATTGTTCGGATAAGGTATGACCGGTTAAGGGCTTTGGCTGGTCGGGCACAAACTTTGCTAGGTGACGTGGCAGCTCAAGGGGAGCGGATTGAGGCGTTGTTCAACTGGAGGGACCCACGCGCCACGTGTATATTCGTGGTGTTCTGTCTTTTCTCATCGTTTTTGTTTTACATTGTTCCGTTTAAAATCTTCGTTTTGGGGTCCGGTTTCTACTACATTCGACATCCAAGATTTAGAGATGATATGCCTTCCGTTCCGGTCAACTTTTTCCGGCGACTTCCGTCGATGTCGGATCAGATCCTATGATTCGCAATAAAGGGTAACAATCGTATCTTTTTTTTTCTATTTTGGGTCATGTAATCCTCTGATATTTAATTAATATATCTTAATTATTTTATAATTGAAGTCAAGTTTTGTTTCTTAAATCCGAGTGGTAGGTCCGTGGGTGGACCTTTAAGATCTCATCTCACCAATAGGTGGAAATTAGACCGTTATTGCTTTGTGGGGACCAGTATTTAATTAAAAGTATTCAAAGAAATTTACATTTTTAGAAAAAGGGACAAATTGTATTGATTCGTAGTTTAGGTAACGAAGTTAGTGTAAATATGACCGTTGCAGCGTCGCAGCCAGGAGCGCTGCTCTAGGAAAAATGCAAGACTCAAACTAAGATGCGACAAATACAAAGAAAACAATATTTATTGCGCTTCCAAAAAGCTAATTTAGGGAGTTAGTAAACCAGTCCCCGCCGCATTATATCTGTTAACCATATTATTCTAACAATTTTGCATGACACAACTCCAAGTTGTCTTGAATTGATAGACTATGAACGAAAAACTAGTAAGTTGCTAAGATTTTCCCTTTAGTAAGTCAGGGCGGGAAAATTGGACTAAAACTTATAACACGGAGTATTATCACAATCTTAGCCCACAGACACTTTAAACATTCTAATGATTTTGAAGTCCAAAATCAAACCAAGCCAGCGTCATATCTAAATTCTTCGTTATTCCCTCATGAATCACTACAGTACAAACACCAACCCAAAAAAATAATAAGATCAAAGGTGATCTCCATATGGAGTTGTGTAACTCACTCTTTCTATCTACATTGTCTATTGACAAAGTTTTTTCTCAACAGAAGCCTCAGTAGCAAACTCTTCAGCCTCCTAGCCCCCGGACCAGGACTAGGCTCTGCTTTCGACCCACCTTTACGTTTCCTTCTAAGAATCTCCCGGTCTATCCTATTGAGAACCGGGTCATTGCTCTTGAACTTCCTTGCGAATGGTCGGTTGCTCGTTACCATCTTTCTGTAATCCCTTGACCCTAGAGTCTTAGGGTGTTGCTTTGGCGGGTTATCCCACGCGATGTAGTGGAGGTCGTGGTTCACGGTTGTGTTCTTGAACTCATCCGAGTTGCATATTAGTGTCTGAAAATAGCCTTCAGGGGATGAAACGAAGTTTGCGTAGTAGAGGAGGAGTGTTCTTGGTAAGTTGTCATAACCTATAATACAATATTCTGAGAACGGTCTTGATAAGAATGTCCAAGCAGAGCCTGCAATATTTTACATGTTATATTAATCATTTTCCCTAACATTTCTTTACAAAAGAAAAAGACAGTTTACTTAGTAAATTCCTAAATATTATCTTCTTTTTTTTGGTCATTTCTAAAAATAATCTTTTATGCTGCCAATTGTTTTTTATAGGTTTGATGTCTTAACTGAAATCAATACTTAGACGCGACAAATTTCTTGAAGACTCGGTCTCATGTCAGATTGGAAAAGATTTACATACAAAAGTAACAAATTGAAAGAAGACTTTCCCTAATTATCCACTATATATTTTGCACTACTTAAAAATTGGTGTCAATGATATAACTTATTTCGTGTTTAATATCACAAAAAGCATCCACTAAACAGTGTTTCGTGTTTAATAAATGAAAAGTGAAAGAGAAAAAGAGCAAACCTGTGAAGAGTTTGAAAGAAGTAGGGAGGCTTCGCTGTTTGATAACCCACCAAATCTCTGACTTATTGAAGCTATAAAGCCCTGGATCTATTATTATTGGTCTCCCTCTTTTGTTCCTACACATTTTATTTTACTAATATTAGTCACATATTTTTTTTCCATACCGAAACCTAGGAGACTACAACCACTTGTTTTTTAAGATATTTAAATAGTTCCTTTTTTTTTGTTGGAAATAGAATAGTGATGTGTAAAATTTTTAATTGAAACTTACATTTTCCATCCCAACCGGCTTGTGTGCTGTATGAAGTTGAGATCTCTAGGTAACTCAGAGAAGGCATATATCAGATCTGCATTTATTTAATAACTTTAATACTATATAGTAAAGAATTTACAAAAAGTATTACATCACCATAGACACACCATTATCAATATAATAACTTGAGTTGAAAAATACTCTGAAACATACATACTTAATATAGATCACCGGTTGTTACCACCAAAATCAAACGTCTTAACCGATACTAACTAGTGCATTCATGTATCACACCAACTGATCCTAACCATTTGCATTGTGATCATAATGTAAAAACTTATGAATCATCACTAGTCATTACGTCTACAAGCTAATAAATACTAAGAAACATAAAAGGTATAAATCTAGATTCAAATCCTAATCGGCTAATAAAGAAACATGTCAAAAATTAATGAAACATGAATTAGGATAATTCATCATCACTCACCGTACCGTCTTGTGTGACGAGAGGATAATCAGAAGCACTAAGATTGATAAACCAATCCCACCGACAACACCTTAAGAGCAAAGCCATTGCGTGAAGCGTCGTCGCAAGCATTGTTGGTCCTCTGTAAGTAACCAGATTTGGTTTTCCAACGATCATTACATTACCCTCTGTCTGAAACAGAGGCTCTCCGGCTACGAACCGTTCCATCTCCAAATGCTCTTCCTCCGGTGCCTCGAGGTCTAGATGGATCAGATAGTGGTTTCTGCGGTGGTATATTGATCGGAGGAGTCGTTTTAGTTTACCGGCGTCGCCTTTGGAGGCAGATATTAGGTAAGCGAAACAGGGGAGGGTAGAGTTGTGGTTTTGATTGGATTCGAGGGGTAAAATAGGGATTTTTGAGGAAGTGAAAAGAGATTTGGTTATGGGGATGATGTAGAGAAGAGAGAAGAGAAGAGAAGTAAGAGAGAAAGTGATCATCAATAGTTTCTTCATCGCCATTTTTGTCTCTCTCTTTGTAAATTTTCTGAGAGAGAGAGAGAGAGAGAGAGAGTTTTATGTGGTTTAGTGATGGATAGTTTGTAGAATCACAAAGATGGCCTTTATTTATTTTTCATTATGTTATTGCCCCAGAATAGTCTGAAACACGTACATACTCCCCATAACCAATCATAGAAACCAAATTATCACAAACGACTTAAAAAGATATAAGTATCATCACATAAACGTGTTATTCTACTACAAACTATATTGTGGAATTATATTTCATAGTTAAAATACTCATAATCAATGTTGTTTTTATAACACGGGCACCAACAGATATGGTACCAACAGTTTGAAAGATGATTGTCACCAAACTTTGACATAAAGATTGATCAACAAACAAAGTAGAGAAAATATTTCTTTTAAATAAAACAGATTAAGGAAAAATGTTTCTTTGTGTGTGTATGTTGATTTAGTATCTATCTGTGCATTGGTCTTGGAATTGTATCCAGTAAACATATAAAGATTTAGCCAGTGGGGTCTAAATTGTTTCTAGAGTTTAATCGGACAACATATATATATATATATATTTGCATTAGTATTGATTTTGATGATATAAATATTTTTAAAAGACACAGAGAAATGTGATAGTATATGTTTTAAACTGTGCTTGACTTCCTCTTTGTGTGTGACAAATGAAACTGAAAAATTTATCCATTACAAACTAAACGAGTAAAATTTATTTTGAAAAGAGATAAACAGAAATATAATGATTTTACAGTTCAGACAAAATCTAAACAAGAAGTAAGAAAATCTAAAAAGGTTGTACCTTGCTGTCGACAAAAAAAAAGAAGAAGAAGATTGGGTTCCTTGCTTTGAAGCTAAGTCCTCCATCTGTCATATCTATCACATTCTTTCACATGTTTTAGATCTTCTTCAAACTGGCACTCACGATTTACTTTAGTACCCTTATCTAGCGGGTAAGATTTTGGAATTTAGTAGAGTACATCTGTAAATTCCACCGACCTGATTAATCAAAGTGGTTGGCTGACTGACTTGGTGGATGATGTCAAAATGTGTACGTCCCGACAATACTAAAATGTTTTTAAATTTTCTAGAGCCCGCCAGAGGCCCAAGCAGGTCTATGTACTTTGCAAATTGGACCTTGTCAAAAGATGCTAAACATAATCCAACTGGAGTATATATTTTGATGAATGGAAAGTATACCAGAGCATACCAAATCTCAGTTTCTTTAAAAAAGCAATAAAGCATCATAAGGACAAAAGCATATTCATGATTATTTGTATATCTAAAAAGAAAGGGATCAGAAAAATTCACATTCCATCAAAAATTGGTTCATGACGACAAAAGCTAGTTGACTGTAACCAATTAACCATCGACACAATAGCAGCACAGTTTACAGTGTTTCTATTTTGGAATCGGAATACATAATATCATTTATTTTAGAGGTTCATTCATAATTATTGTCAAATGTGGAATGTTTGAGTGCTAACTACGAATTCCACTTTACCTAATTTGTCATTTTTTTTTTTTTTTTTTTTTTTTTGGGGTTTAGGTATTAATTTGTATACTTTCGAGTACAGAAGTAAGCAATCCATCCCAACCAACTACACCATCAAAATTTTCCATTTTCTCTAACAATAAATCAAAGATAATTTTAAGGCAAAAAAAAAGAATAAAAAAAATTAAACACAGTTATAATATTTTTGATATTTCATTCAATTGTAAAATTAACAATGAAACTTCACTTGATAAACAGAAAGTTATCAGAAAACACACAATAACCAGTTATAATTAAAGAATTCGAATTATTACAGTTAAAGACAATGTTAATACCACATAACCTAGTATATCTTTTTTATTTATATTGAATTTTCACAATGGCTACAACTTTCTGGTAAATATTTGTGTTTTGTTCTGAAATTTTAAAGTTATAAAAGTTGGAGAAAAAAATAAAAATAAAAATAAAAATAATTTATTTATGAACAAAGCTTGTGAATGCAGAGTGGTGCCAAGAGTTTTGGAGGTTTAAGGCGGAATGTTTTTTTTTTGTCATTGTGAAATTTGTTTTGTTATATATATATATATAATTTTGTGTATAAATTATAACTAAAATTTAACATATTTTTATAATAATCAGAGATAACAAATACTATTTTATATTTATGAATAATTTTTTTTTTACTATTTTTAAGTCTATAAAACATTTCTTAAGCTACAAAATATACTATTTTTAATTAACACTATATATAATCTATAAAATACAAAAATTTAAAATAAATGTTGTATAATATTATAAATAATTAACACTAGTGTTTAATATATGAAACAAAAATTTAAAACTTAAGCATAATCACACTAAAATATATATTTTATTAATATATTAAAAACAATATTTTAAAATTAGAGACCCTAAAATATGCTAAATATTTGGAGGCATAAGGCCAATGCCTTTTTCCCTAAGCGATAGACACGCCTCTGCGTGAATGATACATAGTATGAAATTCCGATATTTATACTCTCACGCCAAAAAGTAAACACAAAAAGGCATAAAGGAAAGAACACAAATTAGATATAAGTTGAACTGAACAAACGTATCTCGTTTGTATACTCGTTCCCCCTTTCTTTTTCTTCCAAAAACCTTTAATTTTTCGTTTATATATTTTATTCAGATCAATTCATTGATTACTTTAATTTCTTCTAATAACATAAGTTGGAGTAGCTTTTGTTACGGCGATGAGTAGCAGAGTAGGTAGCCAAGATGAACCTACATGTATCTGTACTACCAAAATAACATTATTTTAATGATTTTGCAAAACGTATTTCCATCATTTGTGGAGTATGAAGACAATAATGAATTGATTAGTTTCTTGGGGGATTAGGAAATGATGGAACTTTAAATTAAAAAGTCAAAACAACAATAAGTGTAGGTTTGGTTTATAGATGGAGTAAGTCAAAGCAATAGAATAAAATATGTATATTAAATATTCGAAATTAATTTAATAAAAACATCCTCAAAAGGATAGAACTGATTGACTCATATATGTATGTATATACATATATATACAGAGAATGATGATTGATGAAGATGGTTAAATGGAACTTGTGTTCCAAGGAACTCTCCTGGCAAATACAACGCAGCTATGCCTACACCAACAAGCAACGGCCATGCCTCTCGCGTACAGATTCAAGAACCACGAACAATATCTCCTCCTTCTCCAATCGCCTTCAAGGTCCTTTCTCTCTCTTGAATCAAGAATCAGGAAACTACTTTCTTGATCTCTGTATCTTCTTGATCTCTTTCTCTCTTTCATTGGTTTTATTTTGTTTTCTCGTTTATGCTCTCTATTTTTTTCTTTTCTCGTTGACTCTACTCACTATTTCTATACTCAAGCAACCAAATTCTTGTTTTTCAATGGTGCTTTTTAGTTTTTACTTGCATCTTCACATTATCAACCTCTAATTACCAAATTGTTGATGAGATACCAAATTGTTTTTTTCTTTTCTTTTGTTTGCAGGAACAACAAGATAGTAGACCACATCCCACCACACATCAAACAATAGCCGGAAAATTCTTTAGAAATCTCTTCAAGGGTCTTTTCTTGTCACAACTAACCTTAATCTCACTTTTGGTGATCGTTCTCACTATTCGCGGTCTCATCTTAGCAACTTCACACCATTTCCACCCCAAGAAATGGTACCCTCCTTTACTAGCATCTGTTGCAGTCTCAGGAGTTGCATCTTTAGCTTGGCAATGCATCTTTATCTACAATCCATCAAGAGCGGTCAAAGCAACGTTCTGGCTTAGTCCAATACTCACTTGCTCGGTAGGGATCTTGCTTGTTCTGATTGGCTCAGCTGTAGATGCAGGGATCGGTGCTGTTTTTGTGGTTTTCGCTATTACTCAATCTCTCTATGGTTGTTGGATCACTCCGAGATTTGAATACACTGATAAGATAATATCTCTTTCCACAGCTTTTCCACCAGCAAGAACCAGAGAAGTAGTCTTTTTATCAATCATTATTAGTGTCGTTTACTCTGGTTTCTTGGTTACTGGAATTGGAGGAGCAACTTCCACAAGAACAAATCTTGATCTCTTGTTCATCAGTGTAATTTTGATAAGCTTAGCATGGACGATGCAAGTTCTCAAGAATGTACAACAAGTAGCGATTTCTCGGGCAAGATTTGTAAACTTTGCACATGGAGAAGATATGGACGCTTGGAATGCTTTATGCATCAGTGTGAAACATTTGATTGGAAGCATCTGCATTGGCTCAACGCTTGTTCCAATCATCGTATTCGTCAGAGGATCGATCAGAAGCGTTAATCTAATGTCAGGGAACAGCGATGAAGTCATGTATTCAGGTGCTGATTGCTTCTCTAGCATTGCTAACAAACTCATTACAGTTGGAAACAGATGGGGCTTTGTAGATGTTGGAACATATGATAAATTATTCATAGAGGCTTCAAGTGATACATGGAAGAAGTTCAGAAGTAGAATTGGGTTAGAGAAAGTGATTGATTCAGACCTCACAAGCTCCTTTTGCTTCCTTAGTGGGGTTTCTGTTGGAGCAGTCTCTTCATTAACTACAGGAATATGGATGTTGTTAATCCATAAGGACTATGCCTTGGAAGTGACTCTTTATGCTTTCATAAGTGGTTATTTCGTGGTAAGTAATTAGATGAAGGAAAATAATCAAAATGATATAGTTAGAGAAAGTTGGTTATGTTGTGTAATTATTGGTTTTGTGACTTTTTTGGCAGGGGAGAGTAGGTTTGGCGTGGGTACAAGCATGTGTATTAGCTTACTATGTAGCTTATTCTGAAGATCCAGAGAGCATAAGGTTTGACAGTACAATTCCACAACGTATTCAACGTCTTCAAATGTTAAGAGCTCACCGAGATAACAGAGATCAGCTTCAGGTAGGTCGAGAGAGAGAAGAAGATAGTCATAATAATTACTGTTAGAGTCTTCAATCATGTAAAGAAACACACAATGATTACTACTTTTGTTTCATCAAGCTTCAAGCTTCAAACACACAAAGATCAACGTGTTCTTATGCCAAAACTCCAGCTAAAGAAAGAATGTACATACTCCTTCTATGTACCTGTCTCTGTTAAATAGTGATCCAACCATTTTCAGTTTCAGATTACAAAATCATAAAGAGTCATTTTCAATCCTAATTAACATCCTTAACTGAGATTAAACCGGTCCAATGTCCTTGATTACAATTTACTTACAATTACCAGTTTCTGGAAACGATGTCGTTTTTTTATTGGTTGGTAGTTGGTACACTAGTACATTTGTATGTAAGTAAAAGTATAACTCAAACCGAGGAGTAATGACCGGTTCTAGTTTTTGGCATGGAGTTGAACCACTCGGTTTAACTGGCTGGTCTATCTATAGGTTTATAAATAAATCTTATTCTATCATGAAAACTAGTAAATTTCACTTACTTAATTAATATTATTTAATCCAAATTTCAATATCTTAATTAAAAATTCATGTTTTAAGACATTTGTAATTCAAATTTCCTAGAAGTCAGACCTAATTGTTCGGTATATGGACTTGGTTTAGAAAATATAAAATTTTGGTAAAATTAAAAGCCCGGTTCGATTCGAAACCGGAAACTATACTCCGCAACGCCTGAAAACTCTACACAGTCACAGAGACAGCTCCCGCGTCTGCAAAGAACGGATAAAGTCTCTCTCTCTTTTTTACTCTTTCTCCCTCTCTCTCAAAGAAGAAGAAGAAGATGCTGACGAGTCCAAGTAACGCGCTTCACAGTACTCCACACTTCTGGCCAATTCGCCGGAGCAGGCTTTGCCGTTCCCGGAATTTCACTCGTTTTCACTCCGGCGAACGCAGCAGCAGCGCCGGAGGAAAATTGTGCTCCCTCTCTCTTCTCTCCGCAAGTGTCGCCAGTAAATTTAGTGTCAGAGCTCTAGTTAGACCAGATGCTACAGAAGAAGCTGACTCCGCCGGCGATGGAGCTCTGGCTTTTCCTAACCACATTTCTGTCAAAATTCCTTTCGGAAATAGAGAGGTAATTTTCTTCAAAAGCTAAAAAATTTTACTGACCCTTTTGCTTTTAACATTTGGTTAATCTGTTGAAGTTTGATTCGGAGATAATTAGTTTTGTAAAGTGATAGAATTTGGTAATGAGCATGTTTTGTTTGAATTTGAGAACCTTATCTTCAATTGTATAAAAGCTCAAAGCACGTTGCTTTAGATGTTTGTGTTGTTGAACTTTGTTAGTTTCCTTTTGGTGAATCCTTTACGTTTCTTTTCTTGCTTCTGTGTAGATTTTAGTAGAGACTGGTCTTATGGGGAGACAAGCAAGTTCTGCTGTAACTGTGACAGATGGAGAAACTGTAAGTGTGCTTCATCTTCAAATTACTTTCTATTTACTTGTTTATCTCTAACTCAGTTTGTTATATTGGGGGAAGCTGTGGTGGGTGTTTCGGTTCTAATTATTACTCTGTCTAATCGTCATTGTAGGTGGTCTACACATCTGTTTGTTTAGCTGATGTTCCAAGTGAGCCATCAGATTTTCTTCCCCTTTATGTTCACTATCAGGAACGATTCTCAGCAGTAGGTCGAACTAGGTAAGCGTTTTTCTAATCCTTTGCTCGTTTGGAGTCTCTTGTTATAAGAAAACCAGATCATTGCCTAAATGATGATCTAAATGGAACTTCTTATGGTACAGTGGTGGATTTTTTAAGCGTGAAGGGAGAACCAAAGATCACGAGGTATTTACTCATGCTAACTCATGTTTGGTTTATTTTATTTCTTTATCCTTCTTAAAATGTTTACTTTTGATGTTTGTGCAGGTTCTGATTTGTAGGTTGATTGATAGACCTCTACGCCCCACTATGCCCAAAGGTTTCTACAATGAAACTCAGATATTATCCTGGGTATGGTCTTTCTCCGTGGATTTCTTTATGGTCCTATAGGCCTAATCTTTATACTATTTAAGTAGATGGGGTTATTGGGGAAGTAAGGATTGTTTTCATTTGCTGCATTCTCCTATCTATTGGTCTTTAGTCTTTGCTCATGATGAATCAGGGGTTTATGTCTGTTTTGCCTCTTTTTTGGTTGAAACAAAATACCTTTGTGTGCCTACAACCTTAAACATGTATGGGATGATTGTATTCATCTCCTTGATTTGTGTCTCATTCGTAGTTGAACTGTTTTTTTTTTTTTTTGTGGTCTCAGGTTTTGAGTTACGATGGATTACACGCACCTGATGCTTTAGCTGTTACATCTGCTGGAATAGCTGTGTATGTAGGGTCATCTTGTTTCCGTTTTTATATGAATGAAGCTTTTTATCTTGCTGACATTGGCATGGCTTTGTAATGAATGAATACCGCAGAGCTTTTTCGGAAGTACCAAGTTCGAAAGCAGTTGCAGGAGTTCGGGTCGGTCTTATTGGGGGTGAGTTTATCGTCAATCCAACTGTGAAGGAGATGGAAGAATCACAGCTAGATTTGTTTCTAGCTGGAACAGACACTGCAATTTTAACAATAGAGGTCAACTCTAATCTTTACCTGAGTTTGCAAGATTTGCACATTTCTTCCTGTCTGTTTTGCTCATTGCAAATATGTGATATTGCAGGGATACAGTAATTTTCTTCCTGAGGAAATGCTGCTCCAAGCTGTTGAAGTTGGACAGGTATTTCAATGTGTTAGTTGAGATTATTTCAATTTTTAAATATCTGGATTAGGTACTAAATGTGAGACTTTTTCAATTTTTACCAGGATGCTGTACAGG
>CM051371.1:18818034-18943034 GCA_028015245.1 Cardamine occulta | reverse complement strand
CTACATGCATTGCTATTGAAGCTTTAGCAAAGAAATATGGAAAGGCCAAAATGCTTGATGCTATCAGATTACCACCTCCTGAGCTATACAAGCATGTGAAAGTATGTTATACACCTTGTGCCAGAATGGAATTGCAGTGATATTATCTAGTAAATCATGTGTCAAATGAATTGTTTTCTGTACACAGGAACTTGCTGGTGAGGAATTGACCAAAGCGCTACAAATTAAGAGCAAAATATCGAGAAGGAAAGCCATATCGTCCCTGGAAGAAAAGGTCTTGACAATACTGACAGAGAAGGGATATGTTATTGATGAGGTAGCATTTGGAACTATAGAAGCACAACCAGAGCTGTTGGAGGATGAAGACGAGGATGAGGAAGTTGTTCCGGAAGGTGAGGTGGACCAAGGCGATGTTCACATTAGGCCCATTCCTCGGAAACCTATTCCACTAGTGAGTCTCTTAACCTTTTTCTACATGATAACTTAAAATTGACCTTTTCTCTCTTATTCATTTGTTTATGTAATGTTAACAAACTAGTCATTTCCCTTGTCTAGCTATTTTCTGAAGTAGATGTCAAGCTGGTCTTCAAAGAAGTATCGTCAAAGCTCCTACGGAAGCGAATTGTTGAGGTACAACATTTGATATCTACAAATATTTTATGAACCATTGAAGCATTTTATGAATCATGCTTAACATGTTAAAAGTCGACAAATATTTCACATTGTCTCCTAGTAATTCTTTCCTAAATTTTCAATTTTCTGGAACGAGTTTTGTTGATTCCATATTACATGTTTCTCCATCCATAGGGAGGTAAAAGAAGTGATGGTCGGACTCTGGATGAGATTCGTCCAATTAATTCAAGATGTGGACTACTTCCAAGGGCACATGGAAGTTCTCTGTTCACACGTGGTGAAACACAGGTAACAGAGGAATGTTGTCTGCTGGGGAAATCCTTCGTGGCTATTTCATATGTCGATCCTTTGTCTTATCGCCTTTAATGTATGTTAAGGATGTTGGTACGATAAAGAATATAATTGTATGATTCTTTTAGGCACTGGCAGTTGTTACACTTGGCGATAAACAAATGGCGCAGAGAATTGACAACCTTGAGGGTTCTGATGAATACAAGAGGTTCTATCTTCAGGTCTATTCAATATTTTTTCTTCTTTTCACTCTGTTATTATCAATTACATTACAGTTCAATTTTTAATAAGTAGACTTAAAAATTTTGTCGCTGTTAATTGCAGGTTTCATTCCTAATACATTTAATGTCTGTTTTTGACACAGTTTATAGCATCTGGCAGAACCACTTCTAGGAATTTCAATGCTTAGTCTCTTCTTTTTCAATTTTCTTGTTGAACTTAAAGAGATTTTCTAAGCTACTCATTGTGATGTTTCAGTACACTTTTCCTCCATCGTCTGTTGGTGAAGTTGGACGAATTGGTGCTCCTAGTAGAAGAGAAATAGGTCATGGGACACTAGCAGAGCGAGCACTGGAAACCATATTACCTAGTGATGATGACTTTCCTTACACGATACGTGTTGAAAGTACAGTAATTGAAAGCAATGGTTCTTCAAGGTCAGCTTTCTTTTTCTCGCTGTAGGATCTGTACGTGCCAAATTTGTTCGAATGACAATTTTTGTACTTGCTTCTTATGTTGATCTGAAAATGTGGCAGCATGGCATCTGTTTGCGGTGGTTGCTTGGCTTTGCAAGATGCCGGAGTTCCAGTCAAATGTTCTGTTGCTGGCATAGCAATGGGGATGGTTTGGGATACTGAAGAATTTGGCGGTGATGGATCTCCCCTTATCCTCTCTGACATCACTGGAGCTGAAGATGCATCCGGTGATATGGACTTTAAGGTCAGAAAATCTAAGGATTCTCTTGATGGTTCTTGCATTGACTGGAATGCTGACGTTTTAATTTATTTGTCATAGGTTGCTGGGAATGAAGATGGAGTTACCGCATTTCAGATGGACATTAAGGTTATTATCTGTTTCTTAGTTATGGCAATAGATAAATTTGTTGGTAACATCTTGTGTTTTTTTTTTCCTTCTCTTTAATCATGAACTAGGTAGGAGGAATCACTTTACAGATAATGGAAAAGGCTCTGATACAGGCAAAAGCTGGGCGTCGCCATATTCTTGGTAAGGATTTTGGTATATTCATGAATTATTTGACTCAAACTGCTAGGCTTTAGAATATTTAGTTTCTAGATAGTGGAACTAGCTAATCCTTGACAAATCTATGCCACTTAAGATGTAATTTACTAATTTGTCTCCATTCTGTGCAGCTGAAATGGCAAAGAGCTCACCGCCTCCTACGTTGAGCCTCTCCAAATACGCGCCTTTGATACATATTATGAAGGTTTGGCTTCAACTAATTTTCCCAGAATTGCCCAGTCTAACGCCTTACTTGTCTTAAAGTAGATTGTTGGTGTTTCATATGCTGCAGGTTCATCCAAGCAAAGTATACTTTCTTATTGGTTCTGGTGGTAAGAAAGTAAAAAGCATCATTGAAGATTCTGGAGTTGAGGCCATTGATATGCAAGACGATGGAACTGTGAGATATACATAAATATTTTCATTCTTCTTAATATTTATATATATTTATGGATGTTCTTCATCATGACCTCTTAACGTTTATCTTTGTCAAGGTCAAAATTATGGCAAACGATGTGGCGAGTCTGGAAAGGGCGAAAGCAATTATTAGTGGATTGACAATGGTTCCCGCTGTTGGTGATATCTACAGGTATGTATCCTTCATATGCTTTCTCTTACCAAGAAGCGTAAATGGATTTGGATTCTGACCTCTCTTTTTTTAATCAGGAATTGTGAAATCAAATCAATGGCTCCTTATGGTGCCTTTGTAGAGATTGCGGCCGGGCGTGAAGGACTTTGCCATATCAGTGAGCTAAGTGCTGAATGGCTTGCAAAACCAGAGGATGTGAGCATTAACCCATTGATTCCCTACCTTTATAGAAAGTGTTTCATTTTTATTCAGGTTTTCACATATGCTCATCCATATTACTCGTGTCCTTTCAGGCTTATAAAGTAGGAGACCGCATCGACGTCAAACTAATAGAGGTCAGCGAGTTCTTGCGTCTCTGTAACTCATAGAAACATTATAACTAATAGGAAATGATAGTTAGATGAGTTGTTGAACAAAGAAACATGAATAATGCAGGTGAATGAAAAGGGTCAGCTTCGGCTTAGTGTACGGGCTTTACTTCCTGAATCAGAGACAGACAAAGACAGTCAGAAACAACAGCCGACGGGTGATTCTACCAAAGACAAGGGTTCTCCAAGGAAATATGTAAATACTTCGTCAAAGGACCGTGCATATTCAGGAGCATCAAAGGTTGTATCTGGGGATGAACTTGCCCTGAAGAAAAAAGATGTCAGGAGAGCAACTGGTGGTGGTAATGACAAGCCAACGAAAAGCAATAGCAGTAGCAACGAAGAAGAGAGAAGCAGTTTCGTCAATGGTGAAGCTACAATCAGCTAGTGAATGAAAACAGGATCAGTGTTCACATCTGTTTTTAATGAAGACTCATTACGAAAGGAGAAGAGTTTCTTCCAACTGAACCACAGGTGCGACTTGAGAAATCTTGAGTCTTGTTTTTGTTTTGGGAAAGCTCAGGCGGTAAATATGTGAGACAAGACAAGTTGCAGACATCATTTCTTGAAAGTTTTTCATGTTTTTTGTTATTTTTCTTGGCAGTTTCTTGAAGCTCAGGCGGTATATATACATATATATGTTGCAAGTCTGGTGTGGAGGAGGATAACATTTTTGAAGACAACATATGTTGGGAGATTCTCAGACATTTAATCCTTTCTTTCTGTTGTCTTCTCTTGCAAACTCACTAGTACTTCTACAGCCCGTTTAGGTTACTCTGTATTTTAATGATATTAACTTAAATCATATTTAGATGATTTTTGTTCAAATTTTTAATGTTTATGTCTACATCGTAACACTATGCAGATTGTCAAAGTTTTTCATTTTTGGTTGATGTTTCGAGATGGACTTGGCATTTTAAAGAATTCTATTATCATTTACCCGATATTGGCAAATTACATAGTTGGAAATGGAAAAGTAAAAAAATGAAATTGGCATTTAAGAGAGATACATTTAGAATGAATAACAACAATGTACATGAAATATCGTTGTATGTATTGGCCTGTGTTTTACTCTTGAGCCATCTGTTTAATTCTCTTTACATGCTACTTCAGCAACAACAAAGCTTGCAGCTCGAGTCCCTTTCAGCTGCTGCATCGAACCACCAATCTCAAGCAAGATGATCTGTTGTTTTTCTGGTAGAAGTCGTTGTTGGAACATAAACTGTATTGTTCAGCAAGCTGTGAGATCGGCCATAGAAGAGATAGATCATGCTTCCAATAAGTAGCCATATCAAGACCCTGATCCATGTCCCAGCTCTGCCATTACAAATTACCAGCAAGGGTTTAGAAACATCCCAATATTTGTTGATTCATTCATGGATCCATCAGACTCACTCACCCAATGTTGATGATCAAGTAGGTGTTGATCAAAATGCAAAGAACTGGAAGGTATGGGACGAATGGGCAGAGAAACCCTGAAATAGAATCAAATATAGAATTTAAGTATATGGTTGTCGCCAAAACCAATGAAATGGCTTGCAGAATCTTATTTTCAATTAAATTTCTCGTTTTTTGTGCTGTGTGAATCGACCAAAAAGAGGCATAAATAAGCTTCAGGCCTTACCTCCTTTGTGTCCAAAGTTGTGTCTTTCTTCATCCTCGTCGATGTAGCCAAGAGTAATCAAACTGCCAAGCAAGATGGCTGCACTGACACCACATATAGTGAACCGAGGAAAACTGCAGCCAAGAAGAAAACCTATTAGAGGTTCTAACCATATTACAAAGATAACACAGCGGTTGGAAAATGTTTCACAACATTCTGAAATAGCCAAGCATTTTCTAATTCAGCATACTTATCACTTTGACAAGAAATTATCAGTATGTTGTTCAAAGCCAATCAACCACCTTAACCAAAGTAACTAGATTTGTTTGAACCGACCTTGGAAGAAACTCAGCAGAAGCTGCTGAAGCAAGACCTAGGACACCTATACACACAAGAGCTATACTCCAGGCAGCAATTTTTCTTCTCTTTCCAAAATACTTTTTATCTGTTCAATTTAAAAGATGCAAAAAGATAATATTTCTTAAATGCCGATGATAGCAGTAAAAATTGACTTGTTGGACGAATCATATTTCAAGACAGAGTCATCTTAATAAAATTAACTACGTAATTGAGAAAATTTAAGTACCTCGAGCAGTTTCATTGCCAAGTAGAGGGAAATCAGAAGATTCTATAGCATCCCCAAGAAAAGTTTCAGTTTCAGCTCTACTTTCATCGGTATCAGTGCAAGTTTGAGAGGAAGATGGTAGGGGAACTGCATCTGGTGGTACATATCTAAGAACTAACACACAGACTGCAACGGCAGTGAATGCCATTAGAGTGCCTACACTAACCTGTTGAATGAATTATCAATGTGAGTTACTCAGAAGGATCTGTTACTATAATATAAGTGTGTTTCAACCTGTCTCAACTTAATTATATAACTTTCTAAATATCAATACCATACTACTAATCAGTGAACCCTTAATTTTCTGTTTGCCACGAGTTGTAGGTGAAAATCCGTTCATAAGATCAGCTTACCATCTCGGACAGCTGTGAAACATCCATGAAAAATGCCAGTGCAGCGGCCAGCACACCAATTACTATTGTGCTTTTCACCGGTACTTGAGTTCGTGGGCTAATTTCTGAAAAGAAAGCTGGCAACAATCCGTCCCTTGCCATTGCCATGAAGATTCGTGGCTAATAAAAGAAATCACAAAGCAATGTCAAAATGACATGTGTGCATTACCATAACCCACATGAAACATAGCATTGGGTTTTCAAAACAGTTTAGTTGATTAGAACCTGAGCCAGAAGCGAACCCAACAAACTTGCACACAGAGCGGTTATCGCTCCAGTGGTTAAGATGTACCTGAAATATAGAGGAATAATAAGAGAAAACAAAGCAAAGAAGAAAGGAATTATTTCACTCAATAAATCGAGAGAAATTGAGTCTCAAGGATGTATCATGCTTACGCTGCCCATTGCATCCCACTGTCTCCAAATGCAGAGGATATAGGAGTATCAGGATCCAATGTATAGTATGGGACTAATCCAACAATAACCACTGATAAAAGCATATACAAAATGCAGCATATCAGTAACGCAATCCCAATGCCCAATGGAAGATCCCTTTGAGGATTTTTAACCTGTTGTGGCAATACAAAAATTTTAAGATTCTAACAGAGAAAATTGGCGATATTATGGAAAAAAGAGTTTACAATAGTATATGACAAAACATCATTTTCAATTACTAGTTACTTGTATGCAGAATCATCAAAGTCAAGCCTGTGTACCTCCTCGGCGGTGCTAGTCACGGTATCAAATCCAATATAAGAGAAGAATACTACAGCAGATCCGGCGAGTATTCCATTTAATCCAAAAGGAAAATATCTGTAAAGACAAGAGTTAAACATTGACCTTTAAGATAATTACAAGACACAAAACTAAGCTCAATGGAAGAAGAAGAAGAATAGTTTAATTACCCAGTTGGAAGATCATATCCAGTCCATCCAGTTTTGAAAGCTAAATATCCACCAACTACTATGATGAAAACCAAGGTCAAAACATTCACTGATGTTACAATTGCTTGTACTAACGAACTCTGTCAAGACAAAATAAACCGGCACTAACACTATTAGACGATCTGATAATCCTGAAATGAATATCATTTTAAAAGTTTTCCAACGAAGTACCTCCTTTATCCCAAAGCATAGTAGTATTGTGACAATCATAATCAGTAGTGCTGCACAAGGATCAACCACAATATCAAATCCTGGTATGGTTTGTCGAGCTAAGAACACAGGAAGTTTGTCCAGACCTCCAAAAAAAGAAGCCTAAAAAAAAAAGTACCAGTCAGAATGAAATCGATAAGAAATCAGAAAATACATACTACTCAAAGGGAAGTACCAGATTTGGAGTTATGCCACGCGCAATAGCCGACCCACCAATTGTGTAATCCAACACCAGTGCCCAACCAACCAACCAAGCAATCCTTGGAAATGAGAACAATAAGAGTATCAGCTTTAAGACGAAGTCAACAAGTAGAGGCAATGATTCAGTAATTTCGACATTAAAATCTATCTATATACCCTTCTCCAAGACAAATGTATGCATAGTGATAAGCACTCCCAGCAGATGGACAACGAGAAGCAAGCTCAGCATAACAACACGCCGAGAGAGCAGCTGCAACTCCAGCAATGAAGAATGATACAGCAAGAGCAGGTCCTGTGTGTTCTCTAGCTACTGTTCCCACAAGAATATACACTCCTGCTCCAATTGTTGTCCCAACTCCTGACAAATTAACACAATGAACATCTACAGGAACAACAATGGCGACGAATAAAGAGGGAAAAGGTAGAGATTTTATCGATATTACTATCAAAATTCGGCAAGTTTGAATCTTTCTCATACCAATAGCGACAAGATCAACCGCAGATAGTTTCTTGGCAAGCTGACGATTCCCATCGTTGTTTATCAGATTAACAGAATCAACTTGTTTCCTTCTCACAAGACTGTTCATATCAACCAACTCGAAAGATGACAAAAAAGACTCTACTTCAAGTTTTGATTTTCCAAACGATTCAGAGCGAACCCATCTGAAATTTTTCTCTCAGAAAATCCAACAAAGGTTACAACTTTCAACCCTACAAAATCCCTAAATCCAGATAAGAGTATCGGAGCCGGAGATACTTGGAGAGGCGTGCACAATTCCAACTTTTGAGAGATGTGAAATCAAGATTCTCGTTGGTAAGATTCTTGATGACTTTTTGTGATTTGTTTGTTTTCTTCTTCTATTCACAATTGGGATAATTTGTGCTTATGTCAACTCCTGATTTATGAATTATTTATATCTGTCATAAGTTCTTAATTCAATTTAAAAATTTGTTAATTTTTTATATTATGAAAATCAAATAGCACGTGAGGTGCATGTGCCTTCAAACATCAAATTTTACTGTATTTATCAGATTTTCTTTTAGGTCTAAATATTAAGCTCTGTAATTCTCATAGAACTACAAAATTATTGGTTTGCCAAAGATGGAAATGAGATAAAAGAGAGTGAGGAGGATCCGGGTTGGAGAAGCAAAGTGTCCCACGTCGATCAATTTAACAATTTCATAGTTACAAAACAAAACAATCTTCACTGAGTTTATATTCATGATAGTTACTCCAATTATTATACAGAAACCGTAATACAACAACACTAGACAAGTCTCCTATGATCTCTGCCTTTGGTCTGTTCAGCCACTAATGATGGAAGAAGGCCTTTGGTCTGATCCTACTCGGATTCTCCTTTAGCTTTTTTATTACATTTATTTACTCAATCTTCTGCCATGGGGTCATCATTGTTACCAATTTCGATGATTTGAAGAATTTAGCCAAACTTATAGAAATATTAGGAAATTTGTTAGCTTAGTTAAAAACCGATAGTTAAAAAACCAAGAGTGGGACAATTAGAACTTTCGGGGAATGTTTTCTTTTATACTTTCTTTTCCATTTTCATATTCCTCTGATTCGGATATGGTTTCGAATCATTGATTATAATATCTTTTACTCAAGAGATTGTATATAATTTGTTACTCAAAAGAAGCTACAAACTGTCTCTTGTGTGTTCTTTTACATGGAAGTTTCATTATTCTGTTTATTTGATTTCAGGTTCAATGTTTTGGTGTTGAAGATGGCAGCATTGAGTCAGTTTGGTACAATCAGTGGAACAGAAGCTCTGACTTTAATGAATCCGTGTGCTCTAGGACCAACCGCTCAAGAAGTTCAAGACGAAACACAAAGAAGAGACAATCAGGAGACATGTGCTCAAAACATCACACAAGATCCATTCTCCGAGTTACTAGAGAATAGACAGCAGTTGCAAAAGTGCAGTGAAAGCTCATTATCATCATCATCATCAATATATGATACTTCTGGTACTACTTCTCCAACAAATAAATGCAAAAATGTATTACTTTCATAATAGCTAGTTTTCTGTTTAAATTACTTTTGGTGTATTCACATATAACAATGACAAGTTTCCTTGAAAGATTCCAGTAATGAGAGTGATGGTGAATAAAGGTTTGTCATGGCCATGGAAAGGGAATGAGCAGGAAGGTTCACGGAATTGTAGTCAAATTGAAGAAAGAGAGTGAAAAAACTGCTAGGGAGAAATTGGAAGAGAGTGTGGATATAATGGAGAGCGAGTACAACAAGTTAAATGATGGATGATATCATTTTATATAGAAAGAGCCAGCAACATTGAGTTTTGGGGCCATGATTTTGTTGGTTAAGAGCTTCAACCGAGAAATGAAGCCATGATTTTGTCTGGAGATTATATTATTCTGCCTTACCTTCTTACTGAGAATTTGGTTACCCTTTAATGAGAGGTATTTTACATTTTTATTGTGATAAGCTTTTCTATGCGCAAGATTTGACTATTTCATTCATTGTGGACCATACTTTTATTACACATGCGGACGGACTTGTTAATTTCTTTACGGCGGTTCAAAGAAAAAAACGCTATTCTATGCGCAAGATTTGACTAAAATTAACAATTTCAAAGTTACAAAACAAAACAATCTCGCTAAGTTTATATTCATGATAGTTACTCCAATTATTATACAGAAACCGTAATACAACAACACTAAACAGTCTCCTATGATCTCTGCCTTTGGGTCTGTTTAGCCACTAATCATGGTAGAAGGCCTTTGGTCTGATCCTACGTCAGCGTACTCGGATTCTCCTTTAGCTTTTTTATTACACTTATTAGCTCAATCTTCTGCCATGGGGTCATCACTATTATTGTTGTCATTATTGTTTCTACCGTTTGCATTATTAGCATTCACAACTTGAACCCAAACACTCTGACTTCTCTCTGCTCCTCCATTCATATCTCCCCATGCCTGATGTTGTCCCTCTGTGAATTGGCCCCATACGCTTCTTGTCTTCCCTCCGCTTAAATCCTCTTCGCATCCCGCAACTGTTTTCAGAAGCTCAGACTGAAGTGATGGACAGTGTTCCCTTAGATAATCAAACCCATCTGACCTCATTACAGCTGCATCAAAAACAAATGTTTATGCAATGTAAGTTTGGTGAGAAATCTATAATATTAGGGAAGATCATTCATTCATAATTACCAATGAGATTTTCTGCTGCGAATTTCAGACAAACGGATTTTAAGGCGGAAGCATTGTAGCGGTCAGCAAGCGCCAAAATATTTGCAACAGAATCTACTGAAATATCCTTGCAGAGCACTGACTCGCACATTAAACTGAGTCTAGGCAACTTGTATTTGTCAGCAGCTCCAAGAAGTTTTGCAGCTAATGTGTCTGATGCAGATGGACCAACAGAAGAACCGGAAGATGATGATGACTCTGCATCTTCAATGAGAGCATCCTTGTATATGTAGTGGAGCAAAGCCTTCACACAAAATGCATCAAGAATTAGAGAAATGCAAATGGCAGTGTCAAAAAATTAAAGAGAATGTTTTTTTACCTTGAAAACATTAGGCTCCATGTCAGTAACTTGGATGTCACAATCTTCTTGTCCAGTAACATCAAGAAACTCGCTTTCAAAGACAGGAGATCTAGCAGCCAATACCAACCTGTGAGCACGGAACTTTTCACCTGAGACGTTAAAAGTTATATCTGAACCGTCCTCGTTCTCCAGAAGCATCCCGAAATGAGATCCAATATCAGATGCAGGGACATGAATAGAATGCAACCGTGGACAATCTATTTCTGAGACCACAACTCCAACGGTGCAATTGATTTTCAAACAATCATCCTTAAGAAAATCAGATGTTTCCAACATCATTCTTCTAAAAAAGCGTTTGTAGCCCCTGTAAGCAAATAAAATCGAATAAGAATCTGTTGAGCGAAACAGGCAAGTACAAAACTCGAAGTGAGATCATTCTAATGCAGAGTCAAATCAATGCCAAAGGTATCACCTTCAGACAATGGTTGATTAATTCATACAAGCAGACCTAACAACAGATTCATATAAAGTGCAAAAGATAATACTATGTTGCTTAACTCATACAAGCGTTGTGAAACCTAACCATGAACAGAATCATAAAAGCAAGAAGCCTTGCATTTTTGCTTCTAATATGCAATGCAAGTGAACAACAAGCAATGTTCCTATTTGAAATCATTGGTGCCTATATAGTAAATCATCACAAATGATAGATCTTTGAAATCATGCTAACATGTAAAAACATATTACTTATCAAGAAAAGCCTAGATATCAGTCCAATCCTAATCAAAAAAATTTCCCTAAATACAGAACCAACGCTACAAGCTGGTTAATAAACCAAACTCTGATCACAGCCAAAGTTTCTCAATTATCTCTAAATTTCTCAATCTCTTTTCATCTTTCATTGTTGTGAGAGCTCACACCATCTTGTCTCCAAACAATCTATATCCTTTTTTATCCCAAGATCCCACAAAGTTAAATTATTGACCCACTGATAATATCCCTAACCTCATAATAGCCCCAAGAAAAGGAGCAAAATTTGCCCTGAAAGCAAAGAGCTTTCACTAGAATCAGAGACACTAAGCCAATTCTTAACCAAACCCTAGCAAAGAGCTAAGGAAATACAAAAGCTAAGCAAAATAGGAGACGAACCACATGCTCCCGCGATATTTGAGGGTATAAGGACCGCTCTCAAGAGCACGATCGAAGTGGCTATGAACCTTATGCTTTCCTTTGCCACTCTGATCAAGCAAAGATAGCTCAAAGAGAGCCCTAACATCGGTACCATCGCTAGCTAAAGCAATGAAAACAGAGACATAAGCCGAATTATCCTCAGGATTCTTGCCGTCGGGATAGAAATAGATAGCCCATTGATATCCTCCGACGGTGAAAGTATCGCTGGCGATGTGTTTTCCGATCCCGATTCCTTTGGCCAAAGAATAGCCTTTGATTGTAAAGCTGTGAGATCCGTTGATTGTTTGTGTGACGGAGAGAGAAGTCGTCGTCGGTGGCGACGGCATCTTCGAAATTCGTTCTATGGATTGAATTGAGTTTTTCCCTGTGAAAAGTACAAACTGACTTAACAAAGCTTTTAGTTAAAAGATTATGGTCGGAAACGGACTAGGCCTGGCCCTAACTAAAATATGTTTTCTTCTATTTACCTTCTGTTGTTTATAATAAAATTATAAATCCGTATATTCTCAACAAAATCTAATCTATTTTTAATACTATATACAAAATAATGTTATTACACCTAACATCGTTCTGGTATCGTTAAATACAAATTTACCAATTTTTTTTTTTTTTTTGATAAAAATTTGCCATTGTTCTTAGTCCAGTGAAACTAGTAGTAAAAATTTTAGGGGAAAAATGTAAAAGTAAAATTTTTGTGTTGAGGACTTGAGTTTTTACTTGTTTAGTGTTTTTGCCCAAATTTATTGTTGGTGTAAAATGAAGCGGTCACCACCGAAGAAGCCTCGTCTCGGAGAAGCTCAACTCATTATTCCGGCCACCGTGCTTTTTCTCCGATGTGCTAATTTGATTCTTCCATGGCTAAATCCTCAAGAACTCGCTACCGTCTCTCAAACCTGCAAAACCTTAGCCCTAATTTCCAAATCCCTCACCTTCCACCGATCCCTTAACGCTGCACGATCCCTCGAAAACCTCTCAATTCCGTTTCACAATTCAATCGATTCTCAACGATACGCTTATTTCATCTACACACGTTTTCAGATTCCCGCTTCATCTCATCCGCCTCGACAATGGTGGGGAGCTGCTACTGAATCGAGACCTTCTTCTGACTCAGTGAGTGAACAAGGACGATTTGGGGTGAGTTTAGTGGACGATTCAGGAGAGAGGATGTTTGGATGCGAGTGCGACAAGTGTGAAGAAGGATACTGCAAGTGTTTAGGAGTCGTGGGGATGGAGGAGATTGCTAACGAATGCGGGTCGGGTTGTGGATGCGGGTCGGATTGTCCAAACCGGGTGACTCAAAAGGGGATTTCGGTTAGTTTGAAGATCGTAAGAGATGAAAAGAAAGGTTGGTGCTTGTACGCTGATCAGCTCATCAAGCAAGGCCAATTCATCTGCGAATATGCAGGTTAACATTACATTACGATTTCAGTATAGTTTAGTGATTGTTTAGTGTGAAATTTGATTGATTTTGGATAAAAAATTTTGGAAGTTGAACGTTAAGCTTAAGATTGCATCATTAGAGAAACATTAGGGATTGTTCTGTTGCGAAAGATGATTGATTTGAGATGGTTTATATTTGAAGTTGGAAGTTGAGCTCATGGTGAACATTAGCATTAGGTAACGTTACTTTAAAACTCCCAAAAGGCTACAACCGTTTTGGTTTCAGAATACTTAATGATACGTTTTATTGAAAACATAGGAGTTTGTAGATTTAGCTCAGTGCATTGGGATGAGATTCCAGCATTGTATTATAGTGAAAGATTTAATCTTTTGATATGTTCTTATTTCAAGCGTTTAGAGGGTAACACAATGCTGAACTTGGATATTAAAAATAACAGCAAATCTTCTTTCTTGAATATGTTTTTGTGATCTGTTTTTTGTACATCACTTGAGAGCCTTCAGATTAGGTTTAGACCGGTTTATACCAAATTTTGAAGCTGGTTTTTGTTGTCTTGTTGTTATATAGGTGAGCTATTAACAACAGATGAAGCACGTAGGCGTCAAAGTATCTACGACAAACTCAGATCAACACAATCTTTCACTTCGGCTCTTTTGGTGGTACGTGAACACCTCCCTTCAAGACAAGCTTGTTTAAGAATAAACATCGACGCCACAAGAATTGGGAACGTTGCTAGATTCATTAACCATTCTTGTGATGGAGGAAATCTCTCCACCATTCTGTTGAGAAGCTCAGGAGCTTTGCTTCCTCGTCTCTGTTTCTTTGCAGCAAGGGACATAATTGCAGAGGAGGAGTTAAGTTTCAGTTATGGAGATGTCCGTAGTGCCACCGGAAAGAACAGAGACAACAAGTTAAATTGCTGTTGTTGTGGTAGTTCCAGCTGTTTTGGAACGTTGCCTTGTGAGAACACCTGATTTCATCATCAACTACTAATGGTTAAAACTATTATTATTTGGAAAATAAGGGAGTAATAGAACCATGAAATTATCTGAATTTAGTGAAAATGTAATGTGAGAAAGTAAGAAAATAAAAAAAAAGAAAAGGGAGGAATGTTGTGAAGAAAAGGAGCACGACAGACATGAAGGTTGGTTAGCTTACAAAGAACTCCACACGAAACGGTCAACACGATTCTCGTGCCTCTCCTCTCGAGGACATTATTAACATATACACTAGCATATATACATTATCTATCCATACGAAAATACGAATACGATACTTAGATTAATCATTGTAATCGTACGATTTGTTTAACCTTTTGAGACAACCAAACTATCTTTTTAACTTTCTTTATCAAACCAAAAAAATTGGTTGAACATGAGTAACCTTTGGAAATTGGAAGGAGGAAGTCACAGGTCCCGAGTTCGAATGGCGGTAATGGAGAAGGGACTAAAACAATTTAACGTGATTTGATCCCTGATTCGAGAAAAATATAGACCAAGGCCCATACTTTTTGGTAACCTGGTCCTGAAGTTTATTTCTCCAATTTTTGTTCCCAGCCACTTGAGTTTTTTTTTTTTTTTTTTTTTTTACTTTTGGGATATCACTTAATTTAACCTGCGTCAACAATCACAACAAAATAACTTAATTTAATATACACAGCCATCTCATTTTCAACTTCTTCCAAAAGTTTTCCCCTTTTGGAAACGTTTATAACTTATAAGTGTTCGTCTTTTATAAGCAAAAGTATTCAATTATTTATGATAAAAAAATATTAAATGTATTGCTATTGGTTTCAGACGTAATGTACGCATTTCAATAAGTTTGTTAGACTAGTTCTAAACTTCTAACCATAACCAATATATTTACAATTTATAATTTAATGACCTAAGAATATATATACAAATAACGAAATACTAATAAAAATATCAGTAAATCAAACACTCTCTTTGCACGTGCGCCCGACGCCTCACACCTTCTTCCCATTGATACGCTCTTTCTTGCACCTAACAAGATCAACATATGTACATATATATACAAGATACATGTAGAGAAACTAATACATTTATACCATATTCTAGCTTTTTTTTAAAAATAGTTAAAACGCTATAAAATTCTAGTGATTTCCCCATCATTATACTATTTTATCAATATGCTAATTATAACATTTATGTTCTTTTTTTCACCGTCGTGTTGTATATACTTGTAATATAAGCAATAATCACTTAATTTCCACCATATAATTTAGTCAACTCACACGTTTTCTTGCATCTGACTATTTTAAACGTTATTTTTTTCTTCTATAAGATTTAGTTATGAGTAACAGATTTATTATTAGTCAATAGTAGTGTGGTAATTAAAACAAGAAAAAAGCATAACGTTTAATGCTGTCAATTGCAAAAGGACAAATATTAAATTTTGGAAATGAAATAACGAGTAGAAAATCATTGACCAAACTGAATTTGGAAATGAAATAATATGGCAATGTAGCTACTGTTATATTATTATGTGATTAATGATTATTGACAGGTATTTCAAAGAAAGAAAAAAAACTAGTTGTATTTAAATTTTTTCAGTGATATTTAATTTGAAAAGAAATAAAATAACAAAGAAAATAAAGATTACCACATTCACCTCGCGACCTCCTTCATGAAACAAACGTGGTCTTCTCCGTTTTGTATTTTACTTAAATATCCACATTCACACATGTACATAATTTCACTCTATATAAATTAACAATCATACATACACATATTAGATATCATTTATCTCCCAAGAAACTCTCATCAACTAAACCTAATTAATTAATGTTTCTTTGGTGATGGCTGATCAGCAGCGCGGCCACAACACCTCCGATTCTCGCCGGAAATCAGTAGCCGGAAAACGAACCTCTCAACAAACTCTGACGTCATCGTTAAATTCCAGCGGAGGAGCCATGGCGGCTGGAACAACGACGGGGCAAGGGACGGCGTCTCCATGTGGGGCTTGTAAGTTCTTGAGAAGGAAGTGTGTGAGTGGATGTATTTTCGCTCCGCATTTCGGTTCAGACCAAGGAGCGGCTAGGTTCGCTGCGGTCCATAAGGTTTTTGGAGCCAGCAACGTGTCGAAACTGTTGCATCATATTCCGGTGAACCGTCGTCACGATGCAGTGGTTACAATATCGTATGAGGCTCAGGCTAGGCTCTCGGATCCTGTCTATGGCTGCATCTCAACCATCCTTGCTCTCCAACAACAGGTGAATTACATTTTTAAAAAAATATACTGTAGATATATATAGTAAATATCCGAAATTTCCTCTTCTTTTTACTAAATGAAAATTAACATTTTCACAAAAAAATATTTTATTTTATTTTGACTAAATTTTTTAAAACATTTTCCCTCTTCGGAAATGAAAATCACCTGCTGATTTCGTCGCCTAATAGCTGGCGAAATTGTATATAGTATATAGTATATAGTATATACGTTAATTAAAACAATAACTGCTACTCAAACTTGAGAATTTGTTGGCTGCAAAAAAAATAAAATATATATATATATATGTATATATATGCTCTCTTTTTTTTCTTAGGTTCTTTTACGTATAGTATACACATGTTTTTCCGACCTATAAATTACATGTACTTAATTCTAAAATGTAACATATATATGTCTAAATTCTTTAAATAAACAAAAAATATATATATGCCTAGTTCTTATGTTGAATACAAATTTCATAAGTCAATTAAAAATGTAACAATAATGAAACAAAAATAAATTTATAACCATAAATATATATTAGGTGGCGTCGCTACAGGCGGAGTTATCGGTGGTGCAATCACAACTAATAAACAGTAGAGTCACAATGGCCAACGTTATGCAACAACAAAGTCATCACCAACAACAACAACAACAACTAGTGGTTGTGCAACAACCCGAATATTCCAACAATTCCTCCGGCTCCACCACTCTTGCCGGAGCTGCCATGAACAGTTTCACCATGGCGGCAGAAGCAGCAGCCGCCAGCTACGACGTCATGGCTCCGAGAAACTTAGAAAATTCGTTGCAGCCAATGCCACCACATCAGCAAAGTAGAGGAGATCAGCATGAGAATGAAGAAGAGAGCGGTGCTGATTTTTCGGTGGGTGCTGGATTAACAGCAGTGGCTACAGCGGAGGTTATATTTCAGGCGGAATGTTTCCACCGGAGATGAATATATAACTATAGGGGTTGTCTCTATATGATATATCTCCTTTTTTAATAACGTTGAAAAAGAGAATAATAGTATTCAAATGAATACCATATATGTAGAGTTGTCATGTGTTTTAATGTAATAAATTATTATTGTAAATGTATTATTTACAATGCCGTATAAAAAAAATCATTATAAAACTTAAAAAGAAATGATACGAAAGTTTTTTTTTTTCTGGTACGATTTATAGACTAACACTATGATCAGTTTTGATTATTTCCAACAAATTAAAAACAATAAACAACAACAACAACAAAATTACAAAAAAAAAAAAGGCTAAGATTCCATGCATATAAAGATCCATCTAGATAGAAGTTAGGTTTCGTTATTACAAAGGATAGTGAAGAACTCACAAGGAACCAAAACTCCTACCTCTCATGTTCTTCATATCCTGCGATTTTCAGCCACACACCATATAAATCTCAGATCAAGAAACTCATTTAATCTCAAAACTTATATTCCCTTAATCAAGTAGTTTGAATTAATTGATCATAAAACGCATTGCAATATCAATTTCAAAATACCTGAATCTCGGGGAGATTCGAGTGTTGTTATATGTAAACGAGAGGGAGGAGGAAGAGAGGAAGCTGCAGGAGAAGGCGAGCCACGAATGCTTGGGGAATTGCTGTTTTGTAGCCAACCTTCTTGAACTTGAGAAGCAAACTGAAGATTCCAAAGGACATCTTCAATGGAAGGCCGTTCTAAAGGGTCTTTAAGGAGACACCTTACACATATCTCCATCATTGTCTTCAGTGATTGATCTGAACAAGCTCTATGAACCGTTGGATCCACCATGCTCCTACGTGCTCCATCATCCGCTGAAATGCTCCCTTGTAACTACAACATAAAACCACAGTTTTTATAGTAGATGATCGCGATTTCGTTAATTTTCTTACTATATATTCGAATGGCTTTACCTGATCTTTTAGAACATCGACTTGACCCTTTGTTCTCAATGGTCTTCCCACTATAAGTTCAAGCAAGATCACTCCAAAGTCATAGATATCGATTTTATCTTCGTCTTTGGTTCTGATGAGAAACAGAGGATTTAACCATATAAACCACATTTTTACATGCTGATGAGAAACAGAATGAAGAAGATTTTACACACCTTGGAGTGCCTTTGGGTCCGCTTCGAGATACTATTTGTCCCACCTTAAAAAAAGGAAAGCAACATAAGATCCAAGAAACAAAAAAAAGTTTCAAATTTTGACATCAATTTACCTTTCCAAGACCTTCCACAAGTAATGGAAGGTTATAGCTACTGATTTTGGCGGCAAGGTTATTGTCAAGTAAAATGTCTGTTATTTTCAGGTTGTTATCATAAACACCAGGCACAATACCGGTATGCAAGAACTGGATCCCTTTTGCTACACCTATCACTACGCTTATGCGTTGTTCCCAAGTAAGCAACCTTCCCATGTGTCCATCTAACACAGCAACACAAGAAAATATCAGGCACAATGATAAAAAAGTATATAGTGTATGTATGTTTTTGGGACATGTTTCAATGTAATACCAGAGATCCAGCTCCTGAGTTCTCCATTTGGGACATACTCAAAGACAAAGAACATTCTGCTGACTGTTGAATCATCCAAGTAACACTCAAAGCAGTGCCCGAGTACACTAACTAAGTGACGGTGCCTCAGTTTAGCGATGAGCTCAATGTGATGCATCAAGTTTTGTGTGCTGCAACTTTTCTTCATTTTCAAACATCTAATTGCCACAAAAGATCCATCTTTCAACCTCCCTCTATAAATCTGAAAACAACAATAAGAAGCCACAAAGATCTTGTTTTATTCAACTGTTTAGAACATGGGAACTAGAGAATTCTCGAAGCTTCACTGCTTTACCTGTCCTTGAGAACCTTCACCCATGAAAGCAGAGGATTCAAAGTTATTTGTCGCATACTCGAGCTCTTCCAACGAGAATGTTCTGTAAGCAGGAAGACCTAGCCCTCCTAGCTTCATTGTTTGAGAGATATATCCTTAAAAGCATAGCAGAAACCACAAGTAAGCAATAAAACTCATGTTATATCTGAAATGTGACAATAGATTTTTCAAATCTTCTTACTTGCATCTGATAGTAGTTTTGATGTGTACCCCATTGAAGCATGCTCTGTGATCAATCTTGGGGAAGCTTTTGTTGCTGTTCTCTTAGCATTATATCTCTTAAGAACCACAAATAATGCACCACTGAGGAGAATTACCCCAAGAATGCCTGCGGTTACGCCTAAGGCAATACCCAATTTGGAATCTCTGTTCCTCCTATGTGGTAGGACTCCAACAGCAAGAGCTTCATTGCTACAAAATGAAACTGGACGTTGACCTTCATCTGGAGTAGCCAAACAGTTACCTGCATATACAACATCTCTGCTTGTTCCAGAACTTGGTTTAAGACAAGTAGGCAAACTTCCAGTAAGATGATTTGATGACAGATCAACAAACATCAGCTGTGAGTTGCAAGAAATATTTGTTGAAAGCCGTCCGGTGAGTTTGTTGTGTGAAATGTTTAAGTAAGTTATCGCAGGAAGAGACATCAAGGAAGTAGGAAATGGACCGACGAATGTATTGAAGGAAAGATCCAAATGTTGAAGCTGATACAAAGAACTCACTTCTATAGCTGAAACTGCAGATCTAAACCTGTTCTTGCTGAGTATAAGAGTAACCAACTTGTTACTTAACCGAGGAAACAACGGTCCAAAAGAGTTTCCTTCAAGATCAAGCACTTGAAGGTTTGTCAAATGACTTAAATCTGGTAAAACTCCATTAAAACGGTTATTAGCTAAAGCAAGAACTCTAAGACCTGACAAGCTACTCAGTGAAGAAGGCAATGAGCCATTGAGCACATTCTTTCTCAAGCTCAACACAGCTAAACTTGGTAAAGAACCAATCCAATCTGGTAACTCACCAGAAAACATATTCTCATCAAGTATAAGTGTCTGAAGACTAGCAAGCGACGAGAGTTCATGAGGGATTTGTCCAAAGAGGAAATTAGAACTCACATTGAGAATCTCCAATGAGGATAAACGGTTGATTTTCTCAGGTAACCGACCCCATAACCCAAGTGACACAAAGGTGAGAACTTTAACATCAGGGAGCTTAACAAGAGTAGTAACAAATGAGTTTATTGAGAATCTCTTTGGTAACATATGAGATCCTTTGTCTCCAATAATGTGAAGCTGCGTTGCACTATCTTCATAACACACAACGGTTAGATAAGGGCTTGGCTCAGAATTGCAGAAATCTGTAAAGTTGTTCCAGCTATTTAACACTTTGGGATAGTAGAGAAGCTGTTGCAGCCTCAAGAGGGTTTGAGATTGAGATGATTGAAGTTGTGTAGAGCCATCAATGGAGGCTAAAAGCAGAACAAGAAGTAGTAATGGCATGCAACAAAAGAGTTTCTCCATAGCTCACACAAGACCATAAACACACACACAACTACTTAAGTAATAAAATCACATAAGCATCATCATTATCATCAGTACCTGGAAAGAGAGACACATTAAATTCAAGAATCACAATTATATGTAATGTACTGAAAATAATTGAATTATGAATGCAGAACTGGGTCCACTCTCAAGATCTGATATTTTAACTCTTTTCTCGTTAATGCATTAAACAGAAGAGACAATAGAGAAAACATTCTTCAAATTCTCAAGGCTAAGTGAAGAGGTATATAATTAAATGATTTAAAAAAGGATAATTTTTTGCATGTGAATTCCAGAAAAACAGGAAGAACTCACCAGCTCTGGTACAGAAACTCCTCTTTAAGACAGCTTGCAAGAAGAGAAAATGCAGGAAACTTTTGAGCCTCGAGAGATAATTTTTGGAATTTTATTTTCCTGGAAACAAAAATTAGTTTCATCAGAAAAAAGAATGAGAAATGAGAAGACAAAATCGTTTCCTTTGAGATGAAGAAATACCTCTGCAAACTTATGAAGGAACTGAGAAACGAATATTGATTTTATTATAAGAAAAAAGTAACAACTTGATTTAAAAGAGAATGTGTGAAAAAAAATTCCTAAGAAAATCGTCTGTTACTGTAACACAGGATAATTCTTCAAGGAGCTTAAAAACATTCAAGATTCCTTCACGAGTGATGATTATATTTTATAATGGATAAAACAGAGAATACTATGAGAACAATATTAACCCAATGAAATATATATATATATTTTTAAAGTTGACAAAAAATCTAGGAAATTGTAAGTAAAAACATTTTAGCAATCATACGATTGAGCAAACTGTCAGTGTTGGTCCTGCGCTCTATCACGAGAGGAAGACAACAAGAATATTTTTAAAAATCACTAACAATAATAAATTAGAAAAAATATATTTTTAAAAAATATTGAAATTGTTCACATGCATAACTAAAATAAGTAAATAAGGAATCCCACCGGCTTTGGCCGACATTTTTTTATGTTTTTATGTTTTTGGTTGTATATATCACTATTTATTTATATACAGTACACAAACCAAATTAGTATTTTCAACATTAAATATGTTCATATTATATATCACTTTCAAAAAAATAGGGACCAAAGAGAAACCCACTGGAGCCAAAGCTGTGGCCAAGAAAAAAGTAAAAAGCCCCAAAAAAAGATGAAAAGTAAAGATAAGAGACAATATTCTTTAGGGCTTTTAGGGGGATGGTCTACAAATAATACGAGTCGAGGCAAACAAGTCTTTATTTTAACTGAAATAAAATATTTATATTCTTTTTAAGTTTCATATACGAAGCATTATTTTGCTGAGAAAAGTCTGCATATCAAATTATCAAGGTGAAAATATAAAGTGAAGTTGAATAACTTAAATCTGATTTAATTATTAAGGTGAAAATAAAAGGTTAAGTTGTGGCACACACTCTCATGTAATCTTTCGCACGGTGGCATCTCCATCAGAAAAGTCACATCGGACTTTTTTAAAGGACACATATGGGTCCCACTACACTTTTGCGATTACATAATTTCCAAGAAACTATACTACAGCAAATTAGCTCCCATATATCGATATAGCATAGTATTTAATGTTTACATTCGATGTATTTATCTGATTAACTAGAAATAACAAAATACTATTAAATTTAATAATAACTTAAATTTGACCCATATATATATATATATATTCAGTTTTTTTTTTTAAACACTATCTCTACAATCTGTAATATATTGCATGTTTTAGAAGTTGAAACTTAGGCATGATGTCTTCTTATTAATCTCTTGTCTACTCACGTGACGAGAAAGCGATTCCACATAGTTTTTATAGTTTTTCTTTTTTTAATGATTTATATCTGGAGATATAAGAACATAAGTAAACTAAATACTTGCGTACAAACATAAGAAAACAAAGTTTTGTGAAATTTTAGTCCACCTAGTTTTTATATCCATTCCTTAATTAGTTTTTATTTTATTTATTACAATTCATTGTCTAGTTTAAATTAAGTTTGTAACAAATTCGGATATTCGGATCTATTTTTTTTTAATTTATAATTAACTATATTATAATTATTATTTTGATTTTTGGTCAGATTTAGATATCCGTTACTAAATTATTTTTTTTTAACAGATCTGAAAAAAAAATTTAAGCGGATCCGGATATCCGATCTGAAAATTGTTACTATCCAAATCCGGACCGAAATTTTATTATCCAGATATCCACGCGCCCAAAAATAATTTAAATAAATAATTAAATTGCTGGTGCAGCTTAGAATCGACTGCCCAACTTTAGAGTATTTGACATAAAATGTGGTTATTAATTTCCCATTTTGATTACACAAAAATATTATATTTAAATATATATAAAAAGAAAGTTTGATCTTTGGTAGACGAAAAGAAAATTATTATATTTTCTTATCAAATTTTATTGGCAAAGTAGAGTAATATGAGTTTATTTCATAGAAATCATTTTCTAAAACTAATTCGTTTCATGTTATGTCCTGTTGTTTATCACATATATATAGACATTAAATCTATAGAAATTAAGCAAAATAAGATAACATGATATATTATGTCAATTAAGATGTACGTTAGTGTGAGTCATTTTCGCCTTGCGGTGTAGCAAATTAGGTTGGATGGTTTGTTCAGCATTATATTTATTGTTTTTTGTTAGGTGAGTCGTAATTGTGAAGTGATCATCTGCAATGTTATTAACCGCATCCTCAAACTAATTGTATGCAAATCTATTATACATGTCATAATTAATTTATTCGATTTTAGAATACACTAATAATAATACTAGTCTAGTACCTTATTAGTATATAGTTTGAACACATAATCCAACATAGACATTATATATATGATATATCTATTAAATTTTGGGTATCAGATCAACTTATATAACTACGGAATTTGACGTTAGCATGATAAGTTGAACAAATTTAATATAGTTTTTTTTTTGATAAAATGAACATTCGAAATCCAATAATCGTGAAATGAAAATCTATAGTTGTGGACAGGTGGGGATGTTTGTAAGCGTTTTCTTATTTTTTTGGGGCTAAATTCGTGACTTCTCTATAAGTTATGGATCTATATGAATGAAGTCACGAATTTACTTTACTTTGTTTGCTCCAAATCAATCCCTAAGAACTAGCCGCAACGGGAAAAGGCTCGTCCTACGTATTAATTAAGCATACAAATTAGACAATTGAAGCTCCTAGGAGCTATCACTGCTTTAAAATATGAACCAATATGTCATATTTTGTTAACTTTGGCATTCCATGGTTATACTTATAAGAGAAATATAATCTATCACTGCAAGAGAAATTAAAATAACAAATATGTAATAATGGTAGTCATCAAATCTATTAATTTCATTATTTATAAATTAACAATATGAAAAGATGCAATACATATTTAAAAAGATTTAGAATTTCAAGGAAAACAAATAAGATCGCCGCTATCACCATTCAAACGACAAGGATCTTTATCATAAATCCACCAAATACATTTTTTGCATACTCCAAGTTTACTTTTTGGATTGTCATCTCTATCTACTGTAAAAATAGCAAATGTTGTATTATATCCGGACCAATTGAAAGTGCAAGTCTACCTTGTTGTTCTAAACAAATTGACACGAAAACTAAAATCAAAACTTCCTCCATATTGGACCGTTTTTATCCCTAAATCTTGCTCTTTGTTAGTACAATGTAGAGTCAATGGTGCATTTATATTTATTAACAATTACAGCATGTTTAGATGCAAACGGCAATTTTCCATTTATGGACGAAAAAATTGTGTGAGATGATGATGGTTTGAGGATGACTAAAAGTGAGAGTAGCAAGAAAATGAACTGGTTATTGTTGAGAGAATCATAGATTAGATTTAAAAGTTTGTGAAATAATGTGTCTGAAAAACAATATTTATAGACCTAAATTATATTATTATATCCTTTAATTAGTAATTTGTTGTTTGAAAAAAAAAGTTAGAGAATCTATAGGTTGCATGTATTAACATAATTACAAGTAAATTTGTAGAAACTAAACATGTCCGTTAGTAATTATCTAATTAACTACCATAGTAAATTAAATAATATCTTCAACCTTCTTTAAGAAATGATTGGAAAAAGAATAAGATCACTAAAATAGTATTTTATAATATAGTATAGAGAATTTGGTATAACAAATGATTTGCTCTTGTGTTTATTTTAAATTTAATATTGATGCCAAGTGAAATGAAATCTGTAATTGTCGCCAGATAAGAGGGAGGGGGGGGGGTTTGTAATAATTTTATCTTGTTTGAGTAAGTTCGTTAAGTTATGGACCTATATGAAATATTCTAAAACTATTGGGGGCATATGTAAATTTAACCTCTTCACCTTCTTCACTTTACAATCTTTTATATTTAAGAGGGTCGTTTCAAAGTTTTCAACTTTTTTTTTTCTCTTGAAATCGATCGCCGGCGCCATCAATCCAGTTTATATTTGGCTGAAAACATGAGGCATCTGTTCGATTTCTAGGGGTTTTGAGATTTTACTTAATTCGATTTGGTGTATGTTCGTTTAAGCTACCGTGCTTATAGAAAGCCATGATCTTTTGCTTCTTTTACTAAAGGGTTTTTCTTTACTTATATGAAGTAGTGTTCTTTGTGATGATAAGAGAGTTATCTCACAAATTTTTTGATAATGATTTCCCAAAAATTCAAATCATCTAGATTGTTCACTTGTTACAGTTCCAAATTTTATGTTTGGCTTCATCATTCATGCCTAGAATTTATAAAAGCATTGAACTTTACTTTTACTTGTGATTTTTGATGGATATCTTGTGTAAGGCATCCTCCGGATAATTCAAAACTAAGCAAATAGATGTCCGACTCGGGCTTATATGACATGACCGATCAATAGAAGTACTTCAACACTCCTTTTTTGTCATATATTCAATACACCGTACTAGATAAATATCATATTTATGGAATATGATTCATTATCATAAAAAGAATTAAAATAACAAATATGTAATAATAGAAGTCACCAGATCTGTTTATTTCATTATTTATAAATTGACAATATGAAAAGATGCGATACATATTCAAAGAGAAAGAGAATCCCAAGGAAAACAAATAAGATCGCCGCTATCACGTTTAAAACGACAAGGACCTGTATCATAAATCCACCAAATACATTCTTTGCATACTCCAGGTTTACCTTTTGGGTTGTCATCTCTATCTACCGTAAAAATAGCAAATCTTGTATTATATCCGGGCCAATTGAAAGTGCAAGTCCACCTTGTTGTTCTACGCAAGTTGACACGAAAACTAAAATCAAAGCTTCCCATATATTGGACCGTTTTTATCCCTAAATCGTTCTCTTTGTTACTACAATGTAGAGTTAATGGTGCATCTGTATTTATTATTTTGTTAACAATCACAACATGTTTAGATGCAAATGGCAATTTTCCATTTGTTGACGAAAAAATTGTGTGAGATGATGACGGTTTGAGGATAACTAAAAATGAGAGTAGCAAGAAAATGAAATGGTTATTTGTTGAAAGAACCATAGATAAATTTAAAAGTTTGTGAAACAATGTGTCTGAAAAAAGTATTTATAGACCGATATGATATTATTATATCCTTTAATTAGTAATTTGTTGTTTAAATAAAAAGTTAAAGAATCTATAGGTTGTATGTTTTGACATAATTACAAATAAATATGTAAAAACTAAACATGTCCATTAGTAATTAACTAATTAACTAGCATACTAAATTAGATAATATCTTCAATATTCTTTAAGAAATGATGAAAAGAAAAAATAAGATCACTAAAATAGTCTTTTATAATATAGTAAAATTTGGTGTAACAAATGATTTGCTTTTGTTTTATTTTATATTTAGGGGGTATATTGGAGTGAATATTTGGTGAAATTTGAGTTTTAATGAGTTTTGAGATGATTTGGTGAAATTTTGGTGAATTAGAAATTTTGTTATTAAATTTTTTGAAATGCCACATAAAACTCTGGAATTTTGGTATTTATATTTTTAAGTAAGAAATCCCATCAAATTTCATTTCAAACTTTAAAATCAAATTTTAATCATGTTTCCAATAACAATGGATTTGAATGTATAATTTAAAATTTAAAAAATATTTTAAAATTTATGAATTTAATAATATATGATTTGTTATTTAAATTCAAATCTCTCTAAATTGTGGCCAGTGGGGGAAGGGGTATTTGTAATAGTTTTTCTTTTTTGAGTAAGTTCGTTAAGTTATGGATCTATATGAAATACTCTAAAACTATTGGGGGCCAAATGTAAATTTTACCGCTTTACCTTCTTCACTCTACAATCTTTTTGACCTAAGAGGATCGTTTCAAAGTTTTCAACTTTCTCTTGACATCGATCGCCGGTTCCTCCATCTTCCGTCCTCTGTTCACACTTCCGGCGCCTTCAATCCAATTTACAATTCCCTGAAAACATGAGGTATCTGTTCGATTTCTAGGGTTTTTGAGATTTTACTTAAATTCGATTTAGTGTATGTTCGTTTAAGCCACAGTGCTTATAGCGTCACAATCTCTCTAATTAGACCATAGAAAGCCATGATCTTTTAATTCTTTTGCTAAAGGGGTTCACATTAGCTATACGAAGTAGTGTTCATTGTGATGATAAGATTGTTATTGCACAGATCTTACAACTTTTTTGATAATGATTTCCCAAAAATTCGAATCATCCAGATTGTTCCCTTGTTATAGTTCCACATATTATTTTTGGTTTCAGCATTCATGCCTAAAATTTTGGAAAGCATTGAACTTTAGTTTTACTTGTGAAGTTCAAAATTGTGCTAGAATTTTCGTCCTATAATGTACCAATTTAGTCTCTTTTGTTTGTGCTTTTTGATGGGATATCTTGAGTAATACAAGTGTTGTTTTCACCTTGTGTGCAGTCGTAACCCTGAGGTTCTTTGGGCTCAACGTTCAGATAAGGTTTACTTAACTGTCGCCTTACCTGATGCCAAGGGTATTTCAGTCAAGTGTGAGCCTCAGGGTCTGTTTAGTTTCTCTGCTCTTGGTGCCCAAGGCGAGCGCTTTGAATTCAACTTGGAGTTATATGGGAAGATTGTGCCAGTAAGTGCCATTATTCCTTTAAATTTGAACCGATATAAAAAGTTGTTGAAATATTTTTTGGAGTTAGACCTGATCTTTTGAAGAAAGGTTTCAGACATATTTTGCAAGTTTCACTATAGACGTGCTCTCACAGAGATTCTTTTTCTGTTATGTACACATACTTTGTTTTTTTTTTTTGTTTCAACTGTCCTATGTTATGATGCAGGAATATCGAAAGAATGTTGGGCTAAGGAACATCATATTTTCAATTCAGAAAGAAGAGAAAGGCTGGTGGACACGACTGCTGAAATCAGAAGAGAAACCTGCTCCTTACATTAAAGTCGACTGGAATAAATGGTGTGACGAGGATGAGGAGGTCAACTGTAAGTCGTGAAAAACTTATTCTTCAAGCCAAAATTCTCTTTTCACTTCAATCTCTGGGGGATAATCCCAGTTCTTCATATTTATACTTTTCAAAGATTAGGATTTTGGTTTACTCTGGATGTACTTTCACTCAATCTGCTATATTTCTTGTTCTTACATGCTTGATTAAGTTGATTTACACCAATTTGGCATTCAACAGATCTTAAATTTCCTCTAATATCTTTTGAAAATACTGTAGAAAAATCTCAAGTATTCTGATATCCTTCATCATAAATTGTTTCTAACTATAGACTCCTTCTTGCTTCTTTTCAGCTGAAACGGACTCCGATGATGAGAGTGCAGTTAGTGTTTTCTCATGATTCCCTTATTGCTTTCTATTGCAGTTTAGTAATGCGACCCTGTTTAATTATTTTCCCTCTTTGTTTCCATAGTTTGTTGATCAAGATTGTGAAAGCAGCGATGACGATGGATTGCTATGTAAGTTTCTACAATCTTCATCTTCTTACCGCAATGAGAAAAAACATTTTCACAAACTATATATATGCATATCTGCTAGTAGAGACTAAGTGAAGATTTGCTGGATTATGGTGCTGACGGCCAAAGTTTTAGTGGCATTATCTTGTGAATTCTGTTCTTGTTGGTACCAAACATAAATCTGAACTTTTCTTTACACCTCTCTACATATATTTTCTATCTATCTTATCTTACAAAAAAAATATAATATCTGGTAGATCTTCCTGATTTGGAAAAGGCAAGAAGCAAAGCTTAACCGGACAACAATCAACCAACCAACTCTGTTTTGGAAGTTGAAGAAAAGGTAAAAGACTAAAAACTGAAGCAGAGTGGATCAGGAAGATCCGGTTTGTTTTGTACCTGACTAAACCGAATACAGTTCCTGCGGTTCACTCGGGTTTATCTCTAATTTAGATTTCTTAGGGGATTCAGCCTTAGTTGTCTCTGACTGAATTTGGCATTTTTTTTTTTTTGGTATGGTTGATTTCCATCGAATCTGTTTTCTAGGTGGTGATCTGGTTAGGGTTCGGTATGTGAACTCGACAAAGAGTAGGAACTGGTTACTAATATAAGGACTGGACTCTAATATCATTTAGTTACTGCCTTTTAAAATGGTGTGCTTGCATACTTTATGGATTACAGTATATTCATCATATTACTATTTCATTCAAAAGCAAATAACACAACATAGATTTCCACTAATTCACATGTTTAAAAGCTTCTTTTCCCATAATCATACAACAAAGTTTTAAGCAAGAGGCGTGAAATCTTTTATATATCCTCCATTTTTTCAAGGTTCGAAAACTTTATGGTCTTTAATCTTTAGCATGTGATATCGCCGTTATAAAAACTTGTAATTGATTTTGTAGGATTATTTTATTGATACATATGTAAACGTGTTGGTTATTTAACTATCTGCCACGATAAAATGTAAGAAAAGTAGCTACCGACAACTGTAAACAATCTTCTAAGATACATGATTATTAGTCCTAACTCCTACGTATTTTTGTCTAATTCTTTGCTTTTGGAACATAAATGCTATATTAATTCTGGCTTTGTCATTTGTGTTTGGCTACAAAAGGCAATAGCGAGAGAGAACAAAAATCTCATTAAATGTTCGTGTGATTGTTATTTAATTTAGACAGAGTATATTGTAGATCAGATCTATGTCCACCGACAGGCGGACAAACTTGCTCATAGCAAAGGCATATATGCATCTAATAAAACTTGGACTGGATCGATGTTAGATATCGTGAAGCAAGATAAAATTACCAGATGAATGTTGTGATTAGCAGCTGTTCATAATTAATTAGGATAACCCATACGAAACTGTAAAATACACATGTATATTCAAAACATAGAATATTCGTATAAGTGGTCCTGAAAGAGCATGGAATTTTCCTTACTCACACAGTAGACTTCTTTACATGTGTTTTATAATTTATACACGTTTAATCCACATTAAGATGAATAATTGTGACACCTTATCGAAAGTTAAGGTTAATAGGTTTGAAACTTCAACATTTGGTGACCAAACCACAAACAAACAAGAATATGGCCAGCTGATTTTTTTTTTATTTTTTAAACTGTCTACATAAATAGTTACAGTAAAATATTTTACATGGCTACTTCAAAGTTCAATACAGATTTCAATTTAACGCCTACAAGCGACAACTTAACTGTCTACCAAATACAAATAACCTTATCTAGTGTGTGAAATTAATTGTATAAGGTTGAAATTTTATGATCCTTAATAGAAATAGTAGAGTATAAAGTAAAATCTCATATGATTGACCAATGGACTTAAACCCGCTTGTTGAATAAAATAGAGTATAATATGCGAAGAAACCTAAAAGAGACGTAGATCTCATAAGCCTTCACCTACTTTGTTTACCAAACAAATCCCAAAATGTGTGGGACACTCGGTACTGACTCTTAAGGCGTCGTCGTTTTGTAGAAAAAAAAAACATAAGAGTGAAACTCACCAACCCCTTTAGTGGGAGCCCACCCACCAATCCCGCAACCTCCTTCTCCTCATGTATTATTCTCCTTACACACCAACTCTCCACAACTTTAAAGTTTAAAATTACCATTTAAAGAATTGTTAAAGTTTTAACTAACCAGTAAGGAATTGACAAAAGAACAAAAAAATAAACACACCAGTAACCACATTAATACTAATTTCGCAGACTAACCTTCTACCAGCTTACAAATTGAGTGTCACGCCATCGTAAATACATTTGTTTTTATCTAACCCGTATTATTTTCAAAATGTTGTACAAAATTGACCACGCACTTAATTTTAAATCTTCAAGCTAGAAATACGACCCAGAGTTTAAAAAACGTGCTGAATACTTGAAATTACGTATTTTATTTATCAAATAATTAATTCCGTATAATTTTAAGGGAAAGAAAAAAAAACCCTACTAAAATACGGTGTTTATGTATTATTGTACATATATTAAAAAAAAAAAAAAGGAAAAATTGAGCCACCACGAGAGAGTGTAATTGATTTGCTATAAATAAGGTAACAAAGGCACTCTCTATCGTCGCTCTCTTGCCATCTCTCATTTCTTCATATCTCTCTTCTCTCCGTAAGGTACGCTTCCGAGTTTCCATGGCTTCCGCACGACTTTTCTTCTCTTTCCCTTCCATTCTCTTATTTAGCTTTCCTCGCTTCCTTTTCCTCTCCGACCAACTCAATTCACTTTTTTTTTTGCATTTCTTTTTATTCAATATTTCTTCGCTTTCTGTTTTATTACTTAGATCTAATCCGGTGAGTGAGTTATTTTAATGAATCACAGATCTGTCTATTTGATGTGATCATATTCTTAGATCTGCTGTCTTCATTTCTGTTTGCGTACTTGTGATCTTTTTTTGTCATATTCAAACGATTGGTTTCTAAATTTTCATGCGTTAGATCCGTGAATATATATATATATACTAACACAACATCTATGGCTTCGAGATTCGTGATTCATCTCATCTTAAAAACTCTTAGACTCTGTTTTTTTAAGTGGACTTCTCTCTTTTATTTCAGTAAATACGACAAAAGCTGCAAAACATGTTTTATTCTTTTCTTTTCAATGATAGAATTTGGTAAAGCCGTCATTAATTGGTGGCTTTTACGGATTGTACTTTTACCATAGTACAAGACGACGTACATTTTAAGATTATACCTTTGATTTTTGTGTCTGATTTTGTTTGTTTTGTTTTTTTGGTTAGTAAAAAAAATATAAATCAAAATGGCATCCCACATTGTTGGATATCCTCGTATGGGACCTAAGAGAGAACTCAAGTTTGCATTGGAGTCTTTCTGGGATGGTAAGAGCAGTGCTGAGGATTTGCAGAAGGTGTCTGCTGATCTCAGGTCTGATATCTGGAAACAGATGTCTTCTGCTGGGATTAAGTATATCCCAAGCAACACCTTTTCTCACTATGATCAGGTTCTCGACACCACAGCCATGCTTGGTGCTGTTCCTCCCAGATACGGTTATTCCAGTGGTGAGATTGGTCTTGATGTTTACTTCTCCATGGCTAGAGGAAATGCCTCTGTTCCAGCTATGGAAATGACCAAGTGGTTTGACACCAACTAGTGAGTTTCTTCTACTCTTTTATCTTTACTGTGCCTTTGTTGTGAAATTTTTATAAAATTTGTGAGTTGGGTTGTTAACGTACTTTTTGTTTCTATTTTTATTTGATGCAGCCACTACATCGTCCCAGAGTTGGGCCCTGAAGTGAAATTTTCTTACGCATCTCACAAGGCTGTGAACGAGTACAAGGAAGCCAAGGCTGTACGTATCATTACTCACTAATATTCCCATTTTGAAGATAGGCTTCTTTTGGTTTGCTATTGAAAGTTCTAATACGACAATGTGTTTGTTGTTAATGCAGCTTGGTGTTGAGACCGTCCCTGTACTTGTTGGCCCTGTCTCTTACTTGCTTCTTTCAAAGCTTGCAAAGGGTGTTGACAAGTCATTTGATCTTCTCTCCCTTCTCCCCAAGATTCTCCCAATCTACAAGTAAGAGATTACTTTTGCTGTGACACTCAACTGTTCTTTTTGACGCTATGTAATTTGTATCTGACATACCTGAATCTGTTCTCAGGGAAGTCATTTCAGAGCTTAAGGGAGCTGGTGCCACCTGGATTCAGTTTGATGAGCCTCTTTTTGTCATGGATCTTGAGGGTCACAAACTCCAGGCTTTTAGCGGTGCCTATGCTGAGCTTGAGTCAACTCTCTCTGGTCTGAATGTTCTTGTGGAAACCTATTTTGCTGATATCCCAGCTGAAGCATACAAGACCCTTACTTCCTTGAAGGGTGTGACTGCCTTTGGATTTGATTTGATTCGTGGCACCAAGACTCTTGACTTGATCAAGGCTGGTTTCCCAGAGGGCAAGTACCTCTTTGCTGGTGTTGTTGACGGAAGGAACATCTGGGCCAATGATCTAGCTGCCTCTCTCATCACCTTGCAGTCACTTGAGGGTGTTGCTGGTAAAGGTATTATGTTTTTTCCACAATCCTCTGCTTCATTTCCATTTCTACTTGTGGATTACTAAATTCCATTTCTTTGTGCATTGATGCAGACAAGCTTGTGGTCTCAACCTCTTGCTCTCTTCTCCACACCGCCGTTGACCTTGTTAACGAGACTAAGCTCGATGCTGAAATCAAGTCGTGGCTAGCTTTTGCTGCCCAAAAGGTTGTTGAAGTTGACGCATTGGCCAAGGCTTTGGCTGGTCAGACGAATGAGGTATTTACTGCAAAAATCTTACAAACATGTTCCTTATTGAAACCATTAATTTGAAAAACACAACAAGTTTCTAATATTTCTCTCTTTCAGGGTTTCTTCGGTGCCAACGCTGAGGCTTTGTCTTCGAGGAGGTCTTCCCCAAGAGTCACCAATGAGGCTGTTCAGAAGGCTGTAAGTGCTTGTGTCAAACGCAAGTTTTATCCACATTCAGTGCCTTTTCTACAATATTATTTGTATTCATTACTGATGATTGCAATTCCCGTTATCCCAGGCTGCTGCTTTGAAGGGATCAGACCACCGCCGTGCAACTGAAGTTAGCGCAAGGCTAGATGCTCAGCAGAAGAAGCTCAACCTTCCAATCCTCCCAACCACAACCATTGGATCCTTCCCACAGACCGTGGAACTCAGGAGAGTTCGCCGTGAATACAAAGCAAAGAAGTTAGTTTCTGAATCACAATCTTTTGACATTGAACATTCAAGCAAAAGTGTAGTATGTTGACTGTGATGCTAACTACAACTCTTTGATCTATCTTCTACTAGAATCTCTGAGGAGGATTACGTCAAGGCCATCAAGGAAGAAATCAAGAAAGTTGTTGACATCCAAGAGGACCTTGACATTGATGTTCTTGTTCATGGAGAGCCTGAGGTGAGTCTTTCTCTGTTTCTAAACCCTAAAACTAATTACCAACGTTCTGTTTCTGACTCGAGCAATGCTTTGACAACATTGTAGAGAAACGACATGGTTGAGTACTTTGGAGAGCAATTGTCAGGTTTTGCATTCACAGCAAACGGATGGGTGCAATCCTATGGATCTCGCTGTGTGAAGCCACCGATCATCTACGGTGATGTGAGCCGTCCTAAGCCAATGACAGTCTTCTGGTCCTCAACAGCTCAGAGCATGACCAAACGTCCCATGAAGGGAATGCTTACAGGACCAGTCACAATTCTCAACTGGTCTTTTGTTAGAAACGACCAGCCTAGGCATGAAACCTGTTACCAGATCGCTTTAGCCATCAAAGACGAAGTTGAAGACCTCGAGAAAGGTGGTATTGGAGTCATTCAGATCGATGAAGCCGCACTTAGAGAAGGATTGCCTCTTAGGAAAGCTGAACACTCTTTCTACTTGGACTGGGCTGTTCACTCTTTCAGAATCACCAACTGTGGCGTCGAAGACAGCACTCAGGTAACAAACAACACTAGACACTAAAAATTTCAAATAGTGATGAATATTTCTGTAACTAACTTCTAATGGTGTTTTTTACCTTTTCCAGATTCACACTCACATGTGTTACTCAAACTTCAACGACATCATTCACTCAATCATAGACATGGACGCTGATGTCATCACCATTGAGAACTCTCGTTCAGATGAGAAACTTCTCTCAGTGTTCCGTGAAGGAGTTAAGTACGGTGCAGGAATTGGTCCTGGAGTTTACGACATTCACTCACCGAGAATACCATCCACTGATGAAATTGCAGACAGGATCAACAAGATGCTTGCGGTGCTTGAACAGAACATCTTGTGGGTTAACCCTGACTGTGGTTTGAAGACAAGGAAGTACACTGAGGTTAAACCAGCACTTAAGAACATGGTTGATGCGGCCAAGCTTATCCGCTCCCAGCTCGCTAGTGCCAAGTGAAGAGTTTGAAGATATTATTAGTAGTTCTATTCCTCGATTTTTCTACGTGGTTTGTGTTTGTTCGGTTTCAATAACTTTTCTTCCAAGAAAATATTTTTGGCCAAAATTAGGTTTTGCGGTAATGATGTTCTTTCTATCTCTTGTGTTGAAGAGGGTTATGGTTTATCTTTATATTTTCTCCTTAATTACTGCAATGTTATATCATGTATCTTTGTTTTCCCTGATGAAATATGCTTCTTTGGTCTCTTGAATGAGAAGTGAGTATTTATTTCTTATGCAAAGCCCCCAAAAAAGGGGAAAAACTTAAAATCACAAGTCTTTGTTTTTTTTTTTTTTTTGTCACTCAAAATCACTAGTCTTTGTAGATTTAAGAATTTGAATACAATATTTGTTTTATAAGATCATCAAGTGGGAAAAAGGTACATATAAAGACATTATTGATTTGATGATGTACCATGAAAAAGGTACATTCTTTTTTGATAAAATGAAAAAGGTACATATAAAGACTTTTTATAAGTTTGAGTTGTTCATATAAAGATTACACGTGTGTACTTGACTGTATTCGTGTGTTACATCGTAATATCGTATAATAGCACCTCTATGGGGAAATTTTCATGTGAGTTATTTCCGAAAAAAAACCCACTAATAAAGAAGATGCTTTAAGTTTTTTTTTTTAATGTGAAGTTTCTTTAACTTTTCTTTTATCCACGACACGAGTTATAAAATAATTTAATTTGAAACAAAATTTTTATTAGTTTGTAATAGAAATGGTATATAGTACTATAATGCAATGTCTTTATATTCATAATTTTTACTAGTTTTTAGTCAAAACATTTAATTTTTAGAAAATGGTTGATGATTGGATAAATTGTACTCCTAACTCATCAATGTAAGTACTATAAACGAATTACTGTTTCATGAGATAAACGTCAAGTTATTAAGCAAATTCCGAATTTTGCATTTAGCTTAGTCCGGGACATTCTTCGGGTGACGGTTTATTACACTTGACTCTTCTCACCGAGAAGCTACGTGACGTGGACATTTGGCTAGCAAAGAAAAGGTATGAAATCCAATCACAGAAGACCACGTCATCAGATTTATGTCACGAGAGCTGACGCGTCACGTTATGCCATTGATTTAGCATCTGTTTATTTCTTTTACAATTTTGTCCCTCAATTTTGTTTTTTCAGCTCTATAATAAACGAAAATTCTAATGATTTTTTTTTTTTTTTTGCAGAAAAAGTCTGATACACAGAATTTAAAAAATTATTAATTGAATATTGGAAGGCTACAAAAAAAAGCTTAAAATATTTAGAGATATCTATCATCTAAAAAGAGGTGGAGAGAAGTATCCTCAGTTTCAGACATTTTGATGACTATGTGTGACCTTGTCTTATTCTGACGTGTCGCCACGTGTCAGCATGAGGAACCTTTCTTTGTAAAGCAAATAGGTTAGGTGGCTGGAGACAGATGAAGGTATGACTCCCATCTCTTCTCCGAGTCTTTAGCACGCAACACAACTACAAAGGGCTCTATCGTCATTTTGTTAAATTACTGAGTTACCCCTTGGGTCGGAGATCTCTCTTCTCCCCGTTTCTCTCTCTGGGCTCATTCAGAAAATTTTATACGCCTCTGCTTCTAATGGAAAGGGTATATTCTCTGTTTTGATTCGCTTCTTAACACATTGAAGATTCCATTCTGCTCATTTATCCTCTTCTTCCTCTCTGTAATATAAATCTGTCTTTCTTCGCTTCTCTGATTAAATCTCATCGGACTTCAATTTCAGGTAACGGAATTCTGTTTTTTTTTTTCTTTTTCTTTTGTTCTGTCTGATTATTTTAAACTCAATGGCAGTTTTTGATTTAGAAAAAACTGCATCGAAAACGGTTTTATTTACTTGGCTCTTTTTTTTTCCCTGATGTGTGATTGGAAATGAGGCAAATTTATTTTATTGAACTCTTGATTTCAGTGATGGTTGCTTCCAAAACTGGTAATTTCCGTCATTTGTGGATTATTTTCATTTGTTTTGGGAAAAAATCTGAGTTTTTTGATCTAATTTTGCTACTCATTGTGTCTTGAGGATCGAGTTAATCTGTTTTGTCATTCTCGATTGGTGTGCTTGATGAGAGATCTAAATTGATCTTTTCCCGGGATTTTGTATTGTGTCTCTCATTCGTGGACTGGTTTTAGTAATTGTATGTTAATTGTCTAATGCACTTGAACATACATCTCTTTAGTTCTGTTTGAGTGACACTAAATGAGATTCTTTGCTTTATGGTTGGGTGCAATTAGTGGCTTTAAGCTCTTCTTAGAAAAGAAGCGATGCTTTCCATAACTTCGGTTTACTTGTTTATTCTTTCTTTATCTATATTTTCTCACAGAAGCTATATGAATGTTCTTAATCCAATGTAATTTATATCCTTTTTCTTTTATGATCAGGACTTTTCTGCGCTCTTATAAAGTGATTGTGAAGATTTGGGCACACCTAAACGTTTGCTGAGTGATTTGTTCGACTCGGTTTCAAGTGTAAGTTAGATGGCATTAAACTACGTAGAGGGCCAGATGAATCATTTTGATTGTTCTTTTAGTTAAGTAAGAGTTTTAGTCTTTGGAGGTATTTAGTGAACGAGGTTTTAGTGGGAATTCTTACCGCTAGAAATATGGAATTGTCAGTCTCTCCTCAAAACCAGAAGATGAGCTTGCAAACTCCTCGTAAAAGCTCACTTTCAGGATCTAGGAAAGATTTGTGGTTTGCTATAAGGGAAGGATCATTGGCTGATGTAGATTCAGCACTGAACATATTGAAGAAGAGCGGTGGCAATATTAATCTAAGGAATGTCTATGGTCTGACTCCTCTGCTTATTGCTATCTGGAGAAACCACATTCCTATTGTTAGGAGACTTCTTGCTGCTGGCGCTGATCCTGATGCTAGGGTTTGTGACCTTTCCTTTGTTTGTGTCTTCATATATATCTAAGTATTTGTTTCTTCAGTATATAATCTGGAATCTAGAAGTTCCATGTTTGTACTTACTCCTTCATATTTGCTTCTCTTTTCAGTAAGTTTATTTGGTTTCTGTCTCCATGTTTGTTGCAAATATTGTATTCATAATGCTTAAATTGAGCTTGCTCTATATTGTATAATTTATATTTCAGGATGGAGAATCTGGTTGGAGTAGTCTTCACAGAGCTTTGCATTTTGGCCATCTTGCGGTGGCTAGTGTACTGATTGACTCAGGGGCTTCTTTAACTCTGGAAGACATAAAATCACGAACACCTGTTGATTTGGTCTCAGGTCCAGTGGCTCAGGTCATTGGTGAGCAACAGAATTCAGGTAACTAATCTCTTCTCAACTTTGACCTTTAAAGGAAAACCTTAATCTTCTGGTCACTCTTTCTTACACAACTTTTGAGAAGCTGAAATGTCGTGTTCATTTTCTTCTTTTTTCAGTGGCTACAGAGGTTTTCAGTTGGGGAAATGGTGCAAACTACCAACTTGGAACTGGCAATCAACATGTTCAGAAGCTGCCTGGAAGAGTTGATTCACTGCATGGTTGTTTTATTAAGTTGGTCTCTGCTGCAAAGTTCCATAGTGTTGCCATAAGCTCTCATGGAGAAGTCTACACGTGGGGGTTTGGAAGGGGTGGTCGTCTTGGACATCCTGAATTTGACATTCACAGGTATGAATTGTTGTTTATTCTCTGATATGGTGACTTGACAAGGAGCTTATTTCTTTTCATTCCTACGAAGTTTTCATGGTTTAGTTTGTTGCGTCTGGATGAAGATTTCCATTTGCCTATGGCATTACTGTTGTTTCAAGATTTGCCCTGCTAGATTTCTGGTGGAACATGAAAATATCATAGATTGCTAGATATTCTCAAGCTTGCCATAGGGGGTTTGAAAGGCTATGTAAACCACAATTGATTTTATTTTTCTGTTTTACCATCTCAGTGGTCAAGCTGCAGTTATCACTCCTCGCCAGGTGCTATCTGGTTTGGGATCTCGCCGTGTAAAGGCAGTTGCGGCAGCTAAGCACCACACTGTTATTGCTACTGAAGGCGGGGATGTATTCACTTGGGGTTCCAATAGAGGTAAAACACTTATTAACTACCTAGTCTTCAGTGAATGGGATCTCTAGTGTTCTATTCTTCTCAAGTTATAGTTTAGACCTCTAAGCCCAGTTTCTTAGTTGATCTTAATTAGAGGGAGCTATGTCCAGTCTATTTGAGTCGCCTCACGATCTTTTATCCTAGGTCTGATGTTGTTTGTGATGCTCCTGTAGAGGGTCAGCTTGGCTATACCTCTGTGGATACTCAGGCGACACCCCGCAAAGTGACTTCATTGAAGGCGAAGATTGTAGCTGTTTCTGCAGCAAACAAACATACTGCTGTAGTTTCTGAGTGTGGTGAAGTTTTCACTTGGGGATGCAACAAGGAAGGTCAGCTTGGTTATGGAACATCCAACTCAGCATCAAACTATTCTCCCAGATTGGTTGATTACTTGAAGGGAAAAGTTTTCACGGCTATTGCAGCTGCAAAATACCACACTCTAGTGCTGCAAGAAGATGGAGAGGTAAAATTTCTAACTACATTTTAAGTTAAAGCGTTTAAATACTATTTTGTCAGTGTTTAAAGTTTATTGAATGTGTGAATATGAAAGCTTAAGCTTTATCGGATAGAAATTTATTTTTTCTTTAGTATTTCTTTCTTTCTTCTGTGACCAGGTGTACACCTGGGGTCATCGGCTGGTGACTCCAAGACGTGTTATTATATCCCGGAATTTAAAGAAAGCTGGGAGCACACTATTGAATTTTCATCGAAGGAGACCTCTTCGATTGACTGCAATAGCTGCAGGAATGGTACACAGCATGGCTCTAGCAGAAGATGGTGCAATGTTTTATTGGGTTTCTTCTGACTCCAATCTTAGATGCCATCAGGTTAGATTCAACATTCTCTTGTTTTCCTCAAAATTAAATAATTCAATATGACTTGTATAGTAACAATCATTTTTCTTTCCTTGTTCTGATTCCTGCAGTTGCATTCGCTGCACGGTAAAACAGTTGTGAGCATTTCAGCGGGTAAATACTGGGGATCTGCTGTTACTAGTACAGGTGAAGTTTACATGTGGGATGGGAAGGAAGGTAAAGATATGCCACCGTCTCTTTCTCGTCTCCACAATTTGAAAAGAGCAACCACAGTTGCTGTTGGTGAAACACATCTTCTGGTTGTGGGTTCTCTGTATCATCCTCCTTATGCTCCTACTATGCTTAAGCAGTCTCAGACTGTGCAAGCGGATGTAAGTAGGGAAGATGAACATGAAGAACTGGATGAGGGTTTTATGTTTGATGATGTGGATTCTGTGAACGTGTTACAATCTGTGCAACACGATAATCCTAAGGAGAGGACAGTACCTAGCTTAAAAAGTTTATGCGAGAAGGTGGCAGCGGAACGTATTGTAGAGCCACGGAATGCTATTCAACTTCTTGAGATTGCGGATTCACTTGGAGCAGAGGACCTTAAGAAGTACTGTGAGGTAATGCTAACTTTCCTTTGTGATGATTGCAAACCGCAGAGATAGATTGAGGTTCTCTCTGGTGATTACCTTACACGTGTGTTCTTCCTGCAGGACATTGTGATCCGAAACCTTGACTTTATTTTGACATATTCTCCCCAAGCAATTGCAAATACATCACCTGATGTTCTAGCCAATCTTGAGAAATTACTGGATGACAGATCATCTGAAGCATGGAGCTCCCGACCACTTCCAACACCGACAGCCACATTTCCTGTTGTTATAGATAGTGAAGAGGAGGAAAGTGAGAGCGACATTCTAAGAACTCGTGACAACCATGTGAAACACTTCTCCGGTATTGTTGAGGGAAGCACTCGAATGGATTCATTCTTGCAACCAGAAGATGAGCTGACTCAACGTAATTCCAAAGAAGTTCGAGCTTTGAGGAAAAAGTTGCAACAAATTGAGATCCTTGAAGCAAAGCAATCAAGAGGACAACTTCTTGATGGTCAGCAAATAGCAAAACTTCAAAAGAAACTAGATATCAAAAGTTCACTGGTAGAACTTGGTTTTCTTGTGGAAGAGTCCCCAGAGGCGAAATCATCATCAGCTTTGCCACTAGATGGAAAGGCAGCCAACAAGAAAGGAAAGAATAAGAAAAAGGGAAAACAGAGGTTTGCACAGGTTGAGACTTTCCCTGATTTTGGTGAAGTTAAAGTGGAAATAGATACAATGCAGAATAAAGAAACCGAGGAAATCTCTGAAGCTATCAAGGCAAAGGTTAGTCTCAGTACTGTTTTACATGATAGAATGTCATTTGTTGAGGTTTGATCATATTAGTTTTGGTTTTAATCCATCTGCAGCAGTTGAATTTTTTTTGCTTTTTTACTTCTAATAGGATGGAAATGCCATGTTGGATATGAAGATGATTAGTGGGTTCCCCAAAGAATCAGACTTTGTCTCACTCTTGCACAAGAAAGAAAATCCACCCGATTCGCCGAGAAGCAAGAAAGTTGCAAACAAGAAGAAGAACAGAAAGGGAGGGCTTTCCATGTTCTTGACTGGTGCTCTTGATGATATCCCTAAACCTGTTGTTATTGCCCCTCCACCAAAGCCTAAGATTGAAGGTCTTGTGTGGGGTGGAGCTAAGATTTCTAAAGGATTATCTTCTCTCCGGGATATTCAAGATGAACAAAGCAAGACTCGGCCTCATGAACCTGTTAAGACTACTACTAAAATTCAGTCAGGTGATGATTCTACTGCTAAAACTGAAGGAAAGATACTACTGAGTTCTTTCTTGACTTCGAAGCCGATTCCGGTGGAATCCGCCAAAAGTTTGCAACAATCTGATGTGGAAAAGGGAACTCCTCCTTGGGCTTCCTCTGAAACTCCACGTCACTTGTCTCGACCTTCTCTCAGAGATATCCAGATGCAGGAGGTACGAATGCTTACAGTTTCTTTGGAAACAGGCAAGATTGTCTTGTTGCATCACAGCTTGTATTTGAAAGCTCATCTTTCTCTCGGTGCCTTTGTCTTGTGTAATGCAGGTGAAGAAGCAACAGACTCTGTCCCACAGTCCAAAGACAAAAACATCAGGCTTCACTGTCACAACCGGGCAAGGATCTCCATCAGATTCGCCTGGGACTAATCGCTGGTTCAAACCAGAGATAGATGCTCCATCACCAATCCGATCAATCCAGATCGAAGAAAAAGCCATGAAGGATCTCCGCCGCTTCTACAGCAGCGTGAAGATAGTCAGAAACCAACCTTGATGATGAGTGAATGAGACTTTACTACTCTTCAAGAGGTCTCAAAAGTGTTGTAATTGTACAGATGATGATGTCTCCACTGTACATTGAGTCCGTCATTTTTTTTTTACTTTGGATTTGTTAGTCTTTGGTAGTCAAAGTAATGCTCATGGTATAGTTATGTACATCACTGGTGTACATGAAGCTCTTTATTAGTCTTCACAAGCCATGATAGATATATTTATTTCGTAATAATAAAACAGCTTAGATAATTGGTTTACTAATCTTATTCCCTTGTGAATTGTAAACTCGACTTGGAATTTCCAACCAATCAGAAATATAAAAGGTTACGTAAACCCTATGAAGAGTTTCTAAAAAGAGTAATGTCTTGTGGAATTCGGAAACATCCATATACAAATAGACCACACGCAGAACAGTGCATTAAGTCTACATAAATACAACTTACGAGCCCAAATCCCAAAACACATTTGGAACCAAAATTACATTAGGAACTTTGTACAATTAAAACGATTTACATAAAAACTATTTGAGAAAATTTGAAAACTTAGCTATCCGAAAATATAAAGTCTAAAATCTTTTCTTTTTAATTAAAAGATCATTCAGAAATTTAAATTGTTACCTAGAATTTTTTAAGTATTCACATATTTACTTAAAAGATAAATTTGAAAACCTTGAATTTTAGTTATAAACCGGAAAAAAAATTGAAAATATTTTTAGTAAAAAATAATAAGAAAATCAAGTGTTTAATTTATATCACATGAAAACATATTGAACTTATAACACCTTTGAATGACCAAAGAAAATTGTAATGACGAGATGCTAAATTCGATTTGTTTTCACATTTTGAAATTTAACACTTAAAATGCTTGAAAACAAAAATACTCTATATAATAAAAATTTATTTACTTAAAATACAACTTTTGAAAAACAATTTTTTTTTTACGAAATTAATTGTAAAAAAGGAGTAAAGAATACTTGCGTAGCATCTTCAAGCTGAAGCCTTCAAGGTGCCGTCAACTTGAAAAATAGTTTATGACGTCATTATTATAAAAAAAATTAAAAAAATGGAAATTGGAAAAAGAAAAAGGAAATTACCGAGTCGGAGCTGAGTTGACTCGTTTGGCGATTTGCAGCTTCACATCCATGGCTTCTTCCCTGACTCGTTTCTCCTGGCGAGACGAGAATGCTTGGAAAAGGCAATTTGACTGCCGAAATCGGAGATCTGTTGACGGTTATGGAGAGGCAGAGGAGGAAGATGAAGTAGAGATATGGATAAGGTTGAGTAAAATCGGAGTTTTCATGACAGAGAGCATCGTTTTCGAGTTCCGAAATTAGAGATTGAACATGGTCGAGGCAAAGCTCGTAATGGTCGTTGAATTCGAGGATGCTCTGTTGTAGTGTCGATGCGAAGTGGTGGAGAAGAGGAAGATGGAGGAGAAGGAGATAGTGATAATGAAATCGGGAATTGAGATTCTGGCGAAAAAATTGAATTGTATAGGAATGAGGCGAACTCTTCCTGATCGGAGACAATGGAGGCGGCGGTGCTCTGTTCCTTGAAGCCGTCTCTAACATTCTCACGTTGCTATGTGAGAATTTTGATTTCTCATGAAACAAGTGATGACTACTGATGAGTTTATAAAGGAACAAGGTTCAGGTTTGAAAAAAGGAAACTCCTTTATCAGAAAAAAGGAAATTCCTTTAATTAAAAAAAAAAAGGAAATTCGCCGTCAAAAAAAGAAAAGAAAAGGAAATCACTCGCAACAAAAAAATGGAAAAATGGAAAGATGTCGTTAGGTTGCATAAAAAAAAGGAAAAGTTAGAATCACTAAAAAAAAAAAAAAAGGAAAAAGGTAAAGTTTACGTAGTGTGTTAGCCGTTAGGAATGTGACATTTTAGCTGTTAGGGGAATGTTTCGGTTTCCTTTTAACTTACAACTTCTCATGTAAAAGCTTTTTTCTTCTCTGTTACATGATCTTTATGTATCAACTCATAAACTCATAAACTCTGGAATAAGGAAACAGAACAGTGCATTTAAGTCTACATAAATACAAATCATAGCTCATTGAGAACTCTGGGGCAGCCTTCAAATCATAGCTCATTGAGAAGCTCCAAACTTACAAATAGTTGGTGAGATGTGTCTTAGCTCCTTGCAATCATCCACGGAGGAACTCCTTTGGGTTCAGATTTAACCTCTTTTTTTGCAGTATTTCAGATTACGGAAAAGCTCAAACCTATCTTGCGGAGATTCCAAAACGGATGTTGGCAAATGCAGGAGGGGACATACTCATGATGGAAAGCAATCCATACTTTATGATACAAAACATGGAAATCACATAGAGAGATAGACGCGAAGAAAGCAAGTCTTTGATTCCATCCCAAAGTTTTCTGCCCTGCATATCGATTTTTTTCACAAGATATATATATTCAGGAAGGCATGCATTGCACAGCACAGGGACATGAATACCATTGTAAAAATGACTTACGTTTATGAAGTAGGTTAGATCATCAAATCCTTTAGGTATGATCAGTCTAACCTTATCCATCAAATTTCTATAGAATCTATGGTGGTAGTGATCATGCATTCCACTTAGGGCTTTCTCACTTGCGAGGCAGGCTTTTGACGTGTCGAACAAGATGCCTAAAACCATTCCAGTGCCCTGAAAAATGCCCAAAACAACAAACTCTATGAGACACCTCACTGAAATTTACATTGAATGAATCTAAAAGGACTTACAGTATTATCAGCGATGAGATCATAAATCTCACGAGCACCCATCCACAAGTGACATTTCCTAGGTGTGCGAGTAGAATGTTTACCAACGATTTCTCTGCCCATTTGTCGGAGCAAGTTGTGCATTATGACACTTTTGTCACTCAGTATGCTTATGAGAGCCTTTTCAACAAGAACATTAAGTCCATGTTTTATGTCTAGACCACTGTTTGCAAGAAACTGCATCACAGAATCAACTCTTTTACCGTGGAATAAACACGCAACGTGGAGAAAGATAGCTTTGTCTTTATCATCTAAGCCATTGTAACCAACTCTCAATACTTTTTCAATGTCTCGATTGAGACTGCTTTTGATCCTAGGTAGTTCATCTATCCACTTGCTCACGGTCTTCCCATGCAATGATTTGCCAAGAACACAGAGTCCCAATGGGAGATGACCAGTTAAGTCTGTTACTTCCACCGCAAGCTCCTCGTAACCCTTTGGTGGAACATTTTGTGTGAAAGCAGATTGGGAGAAAATCTCTAGAGCTTCCTTCCTTGATGGGAAATTAACCTCATATATATGCTGGATCTCATGTGCTTCCAAAAGTTGTTTATCTTCTGTCGTCACGATGATCCTACTTCCATTACCAAACCAGTAAGGTCGTTTTGCCAAAGCATGTAGTTGCTCTAGCTTATCAACATCGTCAAGAACAACAAGGACTTTCTGGAACTTTAACCTATCTTCAGCTGTACGTAAATGGCTTATCTTCATATCCTTATGGTCCAAAATCTGCGAAAGAAACTTTTCTTGCAACCTAAGCATTAAGTAATAACAGTCAAAGTCACCACTTGTGTAACTTGTCTTAACATTCTCCATAAAAAGACTGCGCTGGAAGTTTCCTGAAAACCGATTGTATATCACTCTTGCGATTGTTGTTTTCCCAATCCCCACAGGTCCCCAAATCCCAACCATCCTTGTTTCCTGTGATTCTAGGCATAACAATGAACTCATCTTGGCTATATGAGCTTCAATTCCAACTAAATTATTGAAATCCGTTGATGCTGTAAAGTTCAACTCGTTAGAAACATCTGTGGCAATTTTTGAGACCATAGCTGCTTCACTGTACCTGAGAAGAGAAAAATCTTGTTCCTCTATCAATATATGGCTCAATGAACTTTCATTTGCGCATAGATATATGAAAACAAGTAATTTAATGGTAATTTATTTTATGATGATAACAAAAAGTTTAAATGGAAAGGACCAAACCAGTTGTGTGAATGCTCGCCGAGTATGTTTGCAACATTAGTCAAAGCTTGCTTCCATCTCTGCTTCTCCTGCTCTGTTTTCTTCTCGCAAGTCTTTCTATACGCCTTGCCGAATTCTCCGCTCTGTTTCCTAACATGAGATGGATCCACTTCATAGAAAACTGTCATAACCATTTTCCCAGAAGTTCTCTTGCACTCCATGATCTCCACTAACTCGTTCAAAGTCCAGCTCGAAGAGGCATAGTTCATAGAGATGATGATGACGCAGATTCTTGATTCTCTTATAGCTCGTACAAGCTCAGGACTGATGATTTTGCCTTTCTTGATTTTATTATCATTGAATGTTTTGATCCCCTTGCGGTTGAATTCATTAAGCAAGTGGCTGATAAAATTTCGACGGACGTCAGGACCTCTGAAGCTTGGGAACACATCGTGCAAAGGCGAAGAAGCATCCATAAGAGAGAATATGTGGAAGTAGAATAGATATTTCTCTGTTGTTTTCTTTCGTTTTGAAATCAATTGAGAGAAATGTCATTATTATCCTATTAATAATACAAATCTTTTAAAGTCAAACACTTAACTCATAAGCTGAGTTCTTTAGTATTGTGCCGGTCTCATCCTTTTAGAACGTGGAAGCATGTCTTAATATATTACTATAAGAGTAAATATAAAATATTACTCTGGAATTGCTTAGAAGATTCCTTTCTGACTATTAATCATTGAATAACAACATATGCAGACGCAGACAGCTCTAACTAGAGTTACGCAAACATTAACGCCAAAGAATTACCTCTTTTTTTTTTTACTTTGGATTTGACTTTGGTATAGTCTTCGCTTGTCATTTTTGTTTTTTTGGGTCATCTTCTTCACAAGTCATTTTACATGTACTTATTTCTTGATAATAAAAAGCTTAGATAATATTATTCAATTATCTAAAAAAAATTTTGGTCATCTTCTTCACAAGTCATTTTACAAGTACCCATGTTTTTAAAATTTGACTTGGAATTTCCAACCTAATCAGAAATGTAAAAGATTATGCAAGTGGCAACTCCCTCCACACAAAAAAAAACTACGTAAAGCCTGAAAATAGTTTATGAGCTAAGAGGAATTTTATAAATATACAAAAACAGAGTAGTGTCTTGTAGAACAGTGCATTAAGTCATAAATACAACTTACGACTTACGAGCCCAAATCCCAAATCACATGAGGAACCAAAACTACATTAGGAACTTTGTACAATTAAAACTTTTAGTTAAATGAAACGGTTTACGTAAAAAAATATTTGTGAAAAATTTAAAATTTAGTTATAAATCTAAAAATCAATCCGAAATATTTAAATTTACATATCAATTTTAAATACTTAAATCAAAAGTTATAAATCCCAATTACTTCAATTTTAAAGTTATATGTAACTTTAAAATACTTTGTATAATAAAAAATTTATTTACGTAAATAAAAATTTTGAAAAAATGAATTTGAGTTATAAATCCAAAAAAAAAAATTAAAAATATTTTATTTAAAAAATAATAAGAAAATCAAGTGTTAAATTACAAAACGTATAAACATATTGACCTTACAACATCTCTAACAGACCAAAAAAGTTCTAAGGACGGGATGTTAAATTCAGTTTATTTTTACATTTTGAAACTTAACACTTAAATTCTTTAAAACAAAAACAGTTTATATAATAAAAATTTGTAGTTACATAAAATATAATTTTGAAAACCTTATCCAAAAAAATTGAAAACAGTTTTATAAAAAAAAAATCAAAAATTCAAGTGTTAAATTTGCATCACATGAAAACGACATTGTAACACTTCTAAAGGACAAAAACAAATTATAAAGATGGGATGCTAAATTCGGTTTGTTTTCATATTTTGAAATTTAACACTTAAATTCTTAAAAAAATTACTTTATATAATAAAAATATATTTACTTAAAATATAATTTTTGAAAACCTTATTCGAAAATAAAAATTGAAAATATTTTTATTAAATAAAAATCAAGTGTTAAATTTAAATCACATAAAAACATATTATTAAACTTATAACACCTCTAAAAGACAAAAAATAATTCTAAGAACGGGATGCTAAATTCGGTTTGTTTTTATATTTTAAATTTAACACTTAAATTCTTTAAAACAACAATACTTTATATATAATTAAAAAATGTATTCACTTAAAATATAATTTTTGAAAATCTTATCCAAAATTGAAAATATTTTTATTAAAAAAGAATAAGAAAATAAAGTGTTAAATTTAAATCAATTTAAAACATATTGAACTTATAACATCTCTAAAAGACCAAATAAAATTATATCGACGGGATACTAAATTCGGTTTGTTTTCATATTTTAAAATTTAAAACTTAAAATCTTTAAAACAAAAATATTTTATATAATAAAAAAATGTATTTACTTAAAATATAATTTTTGAAAATCTTATCCGAAAATAAAAAATTGAAATATTTTTATTAAAAAATAATAAAAAATCAAGTGTTAAATTTACATCACATGAAAAATATTGAACTTAAAACACCTCTGAAGGACCAAAGAAAATTCTAAGGACAGGATGCTAAATTCGGTTTGTTTTCATATTTTGAAATTTATCGCTTAAATTCTTTAAAACAAAAAAAGAATACTTTTTATAATAAAAAAATGTATTTACTTAAAATATAATTTTTGAAAACCTTATCCAAAAATAAAAAATTGAAAATATTTTTATCAAGAAAATCAAGTGTTAAATTTACGTCACATGAAAACATATTGAACTTATAACACCTCTAAATGACCAAAGAAAATTCTAATGATGAGATGCTAAATTTGGTTTGTTTTCACATTTTTTAAATTGAACACTTAAAATACTTTATATAATAAAAACTTTATATACTTAAAATATAATTTTTGAAAACCTTAATTATTTTTTAGGAAATTAATATAAAAAGGAGTAAAAAAAAATAGTTACGTAGCAATGAGAGCCCTTGTGATTGCATACCTTCTAGAGGTATTGACTCTCGCCAATTCACCATTGAAGACCTTCTCGTCTACCCACACCCGTTGATTGAAGCAAACGCAACCAAGTACGAAAACCTAAATTTGGAAACAATAAAACGTTTTAGAGTAGATGAAACTGAACAAGTCTAATTAAACTGAGTCAATCAATCAATTTCTTAGATCATTTAGAAGAAGCAATTAGCTGACACCGGAGAAGAGATTATGTAGAGACCATAAGAGAGATCGAAGACTTTAAGCCTTAGGGTTAGTCCCAGTTCTGTTGATGATCCGACCATAAACACCTGCTCTTTGTCGTCCTATACGGTGCTTCGATTCCTCAAATATCAAATCGGGATGGGATCGAATCAAAACGCGAAGGGTGATTTAATTCGGGAAAATTGGCAAGAGATGATTTCATCTCACAAGAGGACTCGTACGTTTCATCGCCCTGATAACATCATGGCTCCTCTTCCTTGTATTGATGATCGATGATTGTGACCAAAGAATCTAGCGAGACAGAGTAAGAGAGCAAGAATGAGATATAAGATTTTGATTATTTGATTAAGAATGATAATTTTGATTTCTAAGGAACAAGAGATTTATATTTATAAGGAAAGTTTCTTCCCAAAAACAAAAAAAAAGGAAATTACTCTCAGACTAACTTAAAAACAAAAGGAAAGTTTGCATTGTTTCCTTTTTTATGAAAGGTTGTTAAAAAAAAAAGGAATTACTCTCAAAACAAACTAATAAACGTATAAATATATATATATATATATATAAAGGAAAGTTAACGTTAGTTACCGTTAAACGGCTAATGTCACAAACTCAGGCAGTCGGTGAAGTGACCGGTGGAACAATTATACTCAGATTTTCAAATTTTTTTATTATTTTTTTTTTTTTATCTTTTTCGTGAATTACAAGATTATTACTTCGTCGTTTAGCTGTAGAGATTATTGGTAAACCAAAACGACATCGTTTTTTGCATAAAAATCTTGCAACCCAGACCAAAACAAACAACAACCCAAAAGCTTTATCCGGTTCAACTTCTCATCCGAACATAAAATTAACTTTAATTTGTCTCATCAAATTCCCAAATGATAAGAATATAACAACTCACACTATATGGATCAAATTTCTAAGGTTACGTGCCGAGATTTTGAATTTCTAAAAATTTGTATGCTAACACTAAAACTCGTCCTTGAGATTCAAATGGTCTTCTTGTGGTCAGATACTAGCTGAACAAGTAGCATTGGCCCGTGAAGTACGTCATCTGGAGAAGCTATCAAACACTTGATTCATGGATTCAAACCACTAATCTCTGTGACTGACTTAACTTTATACATTGATTGTGTAGATAATTGAATGTATATTAGGGTTCCTTGTAAAGCAAGAAAGCTACAGTCTCTTTGTTTTGATTCTCTTTGTAAAGTCAGACACTGTCCCAAAATAAGACTATAAAAGAATTATACTACAACAACTTTGATTAGTATCTGTCAACAACGGGATTTACCTCTTTTTTTTTTTAATGTATAAAGAACAAAATATCAAAATGAAATCTCAGCCGTAGACCTTAACCGTACGTGTCTAACAATCTCATCTTTGTGCTCTGCTTTATACGGTAATGAAGCTCCTTTTGTCTCTTCTTCTCTCTTATTAAATTATAGGATAATCAAAACAAACAAAAAAAAAGAACAAGGAAGAGGACAAGAGAGATCTGGGTATATTACAAAACCAGGTTTGATTTCGTTCCTAATTTTGGCAATTTTCTCCAGTTTTATTAGGTTTAAATTTGATATATTTATTCATGGTATATCTGAAATTTGATTGATTGCTCGATAAGTTTCTTTCTCCTTTTGTAGATCTTTCCCTCTGTTCAGGTTGTCCGACAATGAACGACCTCTTAAAGGTTTGTCTTATCTTATTCCTTGGAACTTTTTATCTGTTTCGCTTTGGACATTACGTGATCACAGCGATTTTATTTTCGAATCCAAGAAACGTTTCCGTGTAAATATGATTAAAAAAAGTAACGCATTTTAATAATTTTTCCTGCAAATTAGAAACTCGGACTCTTAGGGTTTAAAATTGCGTGGGTTACAAGATTTTTACGAGATGATGTTTCTTTAATCCTACATATTTCCCGGGATGATGATTGCTCCTGTGAGATTTACCAGTTGCTTTATAGAAACAGAATGATCAAATAATTCTTGAGATTATTTATGTTGGATATAATATAATGGAGCATATATTGATTTAAGATAAATTAAAGACCAAAGGGTTCTTAATATCATGTGACAAATGGTTTTTATTGGTCAGGGCTCGTTAGAGTTCTCCAGAGATCGCTCTAATAGAAGCGATATTGAGTCAGGACATGGCCCAGGTAACTCTGGAGATCTCGGGCTCTCTGGTTTCTTCAAAAAAGTAAGCTTTTTGTAACTCTTCTCTATCAGTATCAAATGTGTGTATCTTATGAGAATTTGAGATCATATCAACTGTTCAGGTCCAAGAAGTCGAAAAGCTGTTTGAGAAGCTTGAAAAGCATCTCAGGAAGCTTCAAAGGGCACACGAGGAGACTAAAGCTGTCACTAAGGCTCCTGCGATGAAATGTAATCCCAAACAAGTTCAATATTCAAAACCTCATAAACAAGAGATTGAAATTTTGATTCTCTCTTTATTTATTTTTTTAAATTCTGCAGCAATCAAACAGAGGATGGAGAGAGATGTTGATGAAGTGGGAAGAATCTCACGTTTCCTCAAAGGAAAGATCGAGGAACTGGATCGAGAGGTTAAGCTTATTAGAGATAAATACATTGTTTGATCCGTTCAGTCATAAGACCTGAGTTGATTTGTTTTCAGAATTTGAAGAACCGGACTAAACCGGGTTGTGGGAAAGGAACTGGAGTAGACAGAACAAGAACTGCCACAACTATGTGAGTTTTATTATTTCCTGAATCTATTGTTTTACTTCAAGATTCTCTTTTCTTTCTCTCTTAATTTAAAAAAAAAAAATTCATCGGCAGTGCGGTAAAGAAGAAGTTTAAGGACAAGATATCTGAATTTCAGGTAAGTTTAAGAATGTTTCTAGCAAATTTTGAAAACAAAAACTCAAAGAACTTATGTTTCCTAAGTTCTTACCTTGTTTGTTCACTGCAGACTCTAAGACAGCACATTCAACAAGAATATAGAGAAGTTGTAGATAGGCGTGTATTTACAGGTTTGAATTAAGAATCTATCTGAAGATTCAACTTGTTTCATTAAAGATCTTTTGAGAGCTAATTGTTTTGTGTTGATCTGATTCTTGACAATGGTTAGTGACTGGCCAACGAGCTGATGAAGAGGCAAGGACTTAAACTCGGCTTTTCTTGATTTTACTAAATTCTATTGTATCAATTTATGAATATCTGTTTCGGGTGTGTAGACGGTTGATAGATTGATTGAAACTGGAGACAGTGAGCAGATTTTCCAGAAAGCAATCAGGGAGCAAGGACGAGGTCAGGTTAGTACTTATACTTCATCACAAATCTGATTACCTCTGAAAAAAGATAACTGCTACGTGTGTCTCAAGTTAGGTTATTTGCTGGCTCTGTGCAGATAATGGATACACTGGCTGAGATTCAGGAACGCCATGACGCTGTCAGAGATTTAGAAAAGAAACTTCTTGACCTACAACAGGTGAGCCTCAATTCGATTTACCATAAAAATCTCAAGATTTTTCAAAATGCTTCTCTTTTATGTTTTTGGTGTAGGTGTTTCTCGATATGGCCGTGCTGGTAGATGCACAGGGAGAGATGTTAGACAACATAGAGAATATGGTAACAGTCTCTTCACTACCTTTTAAAAGCCCTGAGTTTAGATTTCTTCAAAATCGTTCGTACCTGTTTCTGTTCTAACAGGTCTCGAGTGCAGTGGATCATGTTCAATCCGGAAACAATCACCTAACAAAGGCAATAAAAAGCCAGAAAAGTTCAAGGAAATGGATGTGCTTTGCCATCCTCATCCTGCTTATCATTATCATCATTACCGTTATCTCTGTCCTCAAACCATGGACCCAGAAAAATGGTGCCTAGAGTTCTCTTCTCTCTGCCCTGCTTCTAAAGCTTCTGTATACAACAGAGTATATATATGCATACATGTATCATCGCATCAAACACTATTGAACTTCCGCTGTCACTATGAAAGTGATGTATTCTTTTGATTGGATCAATGAGTTAACTAAAATCATTTCAGTGAACACATCAGCCTAATAAATGTGGATACAGACTGAATCAGAAGACAACAAGTGTATATTAAAATTCTGTTGAAATTTACGTTTATCATTTATATCTGGAGTGTGTCAAAACATATCCAGAAAAAAACTTTTGGAGAAAAAGAAACAAAAGAATCTGAATATGAACCTTAATCAGATTTACAATGATGAGAAAAAGAAGAGTAAAAGATACCTCCAGCTCCACATTTGCTTCAAGGGAATACCTCAGAGAAGGATGGAGCTAACAGTCGTCTTTCCCTGTGTAAAGGCATCCGGAGGCAATACCAATATCTTTTAGAAGGTTTTGATGTATAAAGAGTATGCAACTAACTTGCAAGGAGCAACTAACAAAAGAATAACACTAGAAGCTTATTCTCAGAAAGGGGAAAAAAAGCCGGTAACTATAGAAAACAATAAAAGAACCTCCGTTTGTTTGCTTCTTCGCCTTTCCTGAAAGAATCTGGGAAAAATCAAATGACACCTCTCGGCAGAATTTGCATCATTGTCACACTAGTCATTAGGATCCCATTCTTCATCCTGGTCAAAGGCTGAAGCCACCTTACTTTTTGCAAATTCTTCTTCTTCAGTTTCTGACTGTTCAGCGAGAAGATCATGTTCATAATCAGGCTGATCACTATCATCAGTTTTACTCTTTTCCACTCCAGCGGATTTTATCCATTTAGGGCATTCATCTTCACCTCCATATAGAAATCTGCCATCATCACCTCGTATTTGCTTGGAATCCTCAAGGGTCGATGTTCTGCATGAGCATTCAGGAAGTGGATGCGAAAGAAACGACCTGGGTTTCGACAGCATAGATTGCCTGATAAGCCCACTTTCACCCAAACTTGAGTTAAGATGTTTCCTCACAAGAAGTGTCCAATTACGGTTGGGATGGTACATGTCCTCACGGGTAATGTTGAAAAGTTCTTGAATAACTTTCCTGTTTGAGTAAACCAGTGAACAGTTAATGAATTTGCAAAAGAGAAATTCCATTAAAGTGATGACTTATAAGATGCATGTATCAGCTAATTTTACGAGATTAATGAACCCTAAAGAAGTTTATCCGCATAAAAAAAAAAGAAGTTTATCCGCATAACAAGTGTGCAGTCAACCTACCTATGGAGAAAGAAGGTAAATGCAGTCATTAATTGTCAAACAATAACCCTGCTTACCTGTCCAGTCTATATGTTCGTGAAGAGGGTCTTTCATAGAGCCTCTGACCCATTACCAAACTTGAAAAATCTGGCCATCCACTTCCATCGTTGTTGAAACCAGGGAAAAACACATCTGCTTCTACAGATACAGTATAATCAAGGGCATCCCACAGTAATCTGTGTGCTTGATTCCTAAGATCCATAGGTGAAGGGGTTGGTTCAGTGTCATTCTCTGTAACCCAACCGTACCACCCTTCCTTTTCATGCTGGTAGATAGGTCTGTCTGGAGGAGGAGGGAGAGGTCGAGGCCGAGGACCTGCCTTGTTCCACTCTTCTTTGAGTTGCTTATCACTTTTTCTATAAGGCATTTTATATGTATTTTCGGCAAGAGGTGCCTCAGGACCAACCAATTCTGATAATTCCTCCATGCTACATAAAGAAGTTCGATCCACTAAATTAGGGAACATGGAACGAAGAGGGATCAAAACTCGTTGGCCGCCAAATAGTTCAGAACCAGCTAAGTATATAATCGCTTTTTGGGAATAACCCAATGCTTTCAGAAGAATTCCAACCTGCAAAATTTCAATAGCAACGAACTCTTTAGCATCATAAAGCCAATGCAGTTCAATCAGAACAGCAGTAAACAAACAATCCAATTGGAGCATTTGTATGTCAGCATAACGGACAGGAATGAAAACAGTGTATTACATGTAAACTCAGAAACATATATATAGCTTCCTTAGAAACTCCAAGAATTCAAGCACACATGGGGTACATGTTTCTGAAGCAGTTTTAGCTTTCAAAAGAATTTATGAAGGCAGACATAGAGGGTTCATCTAAGCATTTTTAGCATAGCTTGAGAGAAGCTTCAGGTTCTACCTCTTCTGGCATTAGAGGACATAAACCTTTGTCCCTGCGCAAGTGCGAATCTACAATAAGTTCTTCTGAAATAAACTTCTGCTTGATCAACTGAGCCCGCCGATACTGGATGAGTTCACTGTGAATATCCTTCAAGAATTGAAATGATGTGTAGAGTCAGAACCTGATTCCACTGTCAAAAACTACTTCCCCATGTAACTCAAGCACAAAATATTTTTACCTGGAAAATCTCAGCACAGCCATGGTATGCCAATTTGTCCCTCACCAAGCCAGGGTGATAAACTAGGAATGGTTGACCTGATTTACGTAATCTAGAAAAAGGAAATTATGTCAGAGACGTGGGGTTCTTAGGGGGGTAGATGGACACAACCATGACACATAGGTACTGTCAATTTTAGTTTACGAAGTAATCCACCTCAAGATCCCAAGCTATATTAAAAAAAAGGCCACCCCTGAAACTTGTTTATTATAGTTCTCAGCTAGATACTCCATCATTTAAGAAACAAAAAGTGTAGCATGTTATGATCTATCCCCCTTAATAATCCAAAGCCATAACTATCTCCTGTTTTTTCCCTTTCGTCAATTAAATTATAAATGAAGTATCACAAGTACCTGTCAACTATCTTCTTGCCCAGCACCTGGATTTCTGAACGAAGCTGGAGGCCATGGAAGGCAACTCTACACCTTAGTCTTTGAAGTTCAGGCATTGAAGTTGGCAAGGTTGACTGAAAACAAGACAACTTTGTTGAACATAAAAACACCTTGTTTATCTAATCTAACAACTTCTTTTTACATTTAAACATAAAATGATAAGAACATGGTATGACGAATGATGGTAGTTGGCAAGCAGAAAGATATCCATTCAAAGATCTCTACAGATTTAGAAGTTACTGCATACAAGATATACTACGGCTAAGAGGGAAAAAAAAGCTGTCAGTACCTGTAAGCATCCCCCATCAGACACGATCAATCCAATAACACTAGCTTTCTTTAACTTCGGCAATACATCCTCGAGGTAAAATTTTGGTGATGCAGAGCTTTTGGGCTTAAAAAGAGGGAACTCATTTCTTTTTCTTGCAGCTTTCAAGCTCTCAGGGAGGGCCTTCATAACTATAACATCATTTTTAAGAAAGGCTATAAACTGCTCTTCATCATAAAGATATGAGAAACTCTTGAACTTGTTGCTGCACAGCATGTAAAAATAAACTAAGAGTAAAAAAGAGTCTGATACCAAGGCAAAGAAGCTTGCTTTAACAGTGGATAATGGAGAAACATGCAAAGATAAAAAGAAGAACATAATGGATAGAGCATGGCGTACCTAATGCCTTTTGAGCGAAGACTTTCTTGAAGCTCTGGAATGATAAGAGTAGCATTTAGAAGCCTGGATATGGTGACAAGATCACATATCTAGAAAATTTGGAAAGACGTTATCAACATACATAACAGAAAAAATAAAGAGGAATCATAGATTATCGAGTCAACTGAAACATACAGAAGATCTTATCTCGTCAAATCCACCAAATATCTTTGCATAAATGAAACGATTGTTATTTGAACTGGGAACTGCAAAGAGACAGTACCAAGAAAAAATTAATAAAATAGACAGATTTCAGGAAAGAGCCCAAGAGACTTTTCATGTTCAAACAGGTACAGAACACAACATACACCACCCATAATGACTTCCACATTCCTCTAAACACTGCTACAGATTAGACACTCCAATTAGAATCTTGAATTTGATTGAGCATTTACGAGGCAGACATCAAAGCAGCTTGACTATAAATGTATTTTGTGCATACAAACGAAGTTAGACACAGTACCAGGATAACTATTTCTTGGATTGGCATAGGGCTGCAAGGTCTCGAAAGATTTAACAGGGCGCCATAAGTGCTTATTTCTAAAATCCTGCAAAAGTAAAGACATGATTCAATCATCCATTCATATTGAAACCTCCAGAATCCAATTCAATTCAAATATACCTGTGTCCCTAACAAAGAATCAAAGTCTTTCCAAAGGTTATCTCTTGCAGAATACGCCAACTGTACACCTGAAGACTTAGTGATGGAAAGATGAACAACCAGAGATCCCATTGACAAGATGAGCACAAAGAGCGCGATCCATTTTATTCTAGATTTGAACACCATCTTCTACAAGCCCGAAATCGAGCTCTCTCCCCAGCTAAAGAACCCTAGAATCCAATAATAACAGTAAAATTCAAAAACCAGTGGCTAAATAATTTCACAAACACAGAGAATTTGAAATTACAAAATCTGAAAACGAGCTCCTCATTTTTAATTATACCCAATTCAAGGCGAGATCCAGGGTCAAACGAGGAATATTATTTCTGAAACAGCCTCGAATATAACGAGAAACGAAGCACGCTTAGGATCTGATCAAAGAGATGCATTAAAAAATGGAGATTTCTCAAAATCGAATTTTCCAGGGGAAAATAAACAAAAACCCCTGCAGAGTCAGAAGAAGTTGAATTAAATTCAGAGTCAAATCAAGCAGAGAAAAAGAGACTTGTAGGAGACAAACTCACTGACAGATTTCCAGAAATTCGAAGAAGGGAAAAATAGTTTTTAGGTTGCTTTGCTTAACAGCCAAAGAGCCTTGCATGATATCATCAACTCTACTTACTTGCGATAACCGGCTCTGATTTCGGTTTATGATTCTCGATTACCGACATCCAATCATGTTAATTTAGTCCTAAATCCTAATAATCGGTGGAAAACCAAGTTTGATTTTGGCTTGTAAACCCGGTTTACTTGCGTTAATCGGCTCTGATTTCAGTTTATGACTCTCGATTACCGACATCCAATCATATAATTTGATTATATTAATTTAGTCCTCAATCGTTTCATACAAACTGGAAATACGCATATACGGACGGATTAGACACTCCAACTTAAATATAATTGACATCAAACTAACTTAAATATAAATTGTATTATCTAACAACATCTTTAAATGCATTTTGTGCTTAATTCTTCTATTCAAAATATCCAATCAGTCAGTCTTTACAATCATAATAGAACCAGTAGCCGTCTACTTATTACAAAAGATAGTCAAACTACAAAACCACATCATTTTTATTCAAAAACCCGAAAAGCGACTTCAAAAATAACAATGTACTAGCCAGTACCGCTTCATGCTCCCCCAACCTTGCCTCATGCTCTGCCAACTTCCTTGCCTCATGTTCTCTGCCTACTTAGCTTGATGCTCTGCCAACTTCCTTGCCTCATGCTCTGCCAACTTTGCTTGATGCTCTGTCAGCTTGCCTCATGCTTTTCATGTTCATCCCAAATAGTTGTTGGTGTCATTGAAGAAAGTAGACTGCAGATAGATTGTGAAAACGGTACTAATGACTCCATAAATAGATAAGTATAACCCAACCTTCCCATAGAAAAGTGTCTTAGAAAAATATAGTTTTTTAGTGATCAAGCTTTTAGTGTCCATATCTGAAAAACCAAAAGGAAATCAAACAAACATCAAAACAAGGGGTCAAAACAAAATAATAATCAAATCATGAAGCCAAAACAATTAACAAAATCATTACCAAAATCTCTGAAACATCAAGGCAAATGTAATTTCACAAAACATCTAATTTGAACAAGAGCGACAGTTGAAGGGAATCTTTGAGAAAAATAGAAATTTTTAAGTAGAATATAGCCTTTAGGGTTTGATTTTGTAACTCTAATGCCTGACAAAAAATTAAAGAGACAACAAAAAAAAGCCTAGCCCAATATTGAGGGAGGGATTGGATATCTAGTACGTTAGAACAAGGGTAAAGCAAACATAAAACCCCTATTTGGGAAATTTAATTAGTTTTGTTGAATAAAAGAAAAAAAAAAGTAAACATTAAATAAAAAAAATGATCTACATAATAAAAAAGGAATTCAAGCATCCGCAAGAAAATCTATAATCTATATTTTATTGATATTAATTTAGTCTTAAATCCTAATAATCGGTGGAAAGCCAAACATAAATCGGTTTGATCTTGGTGTATAAACCTGGTTTAGACTTTATGTTCAACTGACAACAGAAAAATTGATTTGTCGGCCCAAAGTCAAATTATATTTATGACTTTACCGTAAATATCAAACAGAGACACCAAACGCTAAATTGTGATAGCAAATGTTAGATATCTTTATGCTATTTGAATTAATTCCATCGTTCGTTATTACACAAAACTGGCATTTACATTGGATAATCTATTCTCTGGATCAATCAAATCTTTCATTAGGAAAGATGAAAAAATATCATCTATCTACAGTAAAAAATGTTAAAAAGTTTTTGTCATTCAGATGATTCTCATCCTTGGATCTGAGAACTAAGAATTGTTACAGTGAGGAAGGTATCTTCAAGACAAGGGATCGTCAAGCCCCCATCGGATGATTGAAACCAAACTCTTCTTCAGCCTTAAATGAGAAGAGCTTGAAACAAAGGCTGGTTCAAGTATGAGACTGTCACAAGGTGTCTCTGCTTCTTCTTTTGGCTCTCACTGACGTACACTGCAAGAAAACCTTTTTTGGTGCTGAAGTTTCTTTCCTCAGACCTGCTATAGAGCCACCAATGATCTTCTTTGCGGCCATGAAACCTCTTACCAAAGCCAATTTTTTGTTTTGTTTTCTGAAAGTAAGTCTTGGTTTTTGAAGTTCCGATATCTTGGATTGCTTGTTGTTCTTGTTGTTGATGATATGAAGATGTGGTTGAGTCGGTATATATAGATCTATGAAGTGTTTCGTGGGGCATACAAGAATAGAGTTTCACATGGTTGTGTTTTCTCAGATGCAAAAATATTTGGCATGTGCTCTAGTTTCTTCATGTTTCCATAAGAAGTCTTTAGTAGGTACAATTTTGTCTTCTTCTCTCAATCTTCTCTCAGCCAAATCTTTTCTATAAGCACAAACTTATGTGGGGACATGAAGTTGTTCACCAGAAGAACAAAGAGTTCTGTCACTAATTAAGTTGTTCTCAACCATATTCGGAAATAGGATTATCACATGACAATGCTTTAAAGGAAATTTCTGTGGCTAAAGTTTATTTATTTCTCGTTGTGATGTTGATATGATGATGAACACAATCATAATGTATCAGTGGAGGGTCCCAATTTTAACTGTCGGAGACAAAGTCATATGGTTGCTTTGATGAGAAACAAAGTCACTTCACATCATTAGGGTCACAATTAAAAGCTTGTTGTCTTCATTATAAAAAAAAAAATGTGCTAGCAAATATTGTTTAGATTCTCTTTAACTATGTAGAGATTCAAAACGGGTTCAACTGTATTACGTTTGAGAGAGGGAGAGAGATGCATAAAAAGAGATTTAATTGTTCCATCTCCGTTCTTAACACAGACTCAGTTTTAAGATTTGATGCAGTGAAGAAATCTTTTATAACTTTTTACATTTTTGTAGTAACAGATACTCCAATCATTAAACTCATTACGTGAAATCTTTTTACAGCAAAAAAGTTTATGTAACTTGTATTTTTTTGGCATTTACATTGTAATTTCTAGTCCTCTGAAACAAACTCTTCCAATAAGAAAGGAGGAGAAAAAAATGTCATCTATACACATAATAATAACTCAGCATCTTTAGTTTGAGAAAGAAAAACAAATGTTAAATGTCATTTTGTTGGATCATCTTCATCATTGGAGCTGAGAAGTTATACTGATAAAAGTATCCACAGGGCAAGGGATCGTCAAGCCACCCATCGGATGATCAAACCCAAACTCTTCTTCAGCTTTACTTAGAAGAGTCTGAAATGAAGGTTGGCTCAAGTATGAGACTGGCACAATATATCTCTGCTTCTTCTGGCTTTCTCCCACATAAACCGCAAGAAACCCTTTTGGTGCTGAAGTTGCTTTCCTGGTTCCTGTGAAAGATCCACCAAGAACCCTCTTTGTGGTGAAAAGACCTCTCACCAAAGCCATTTTTTTGGTCTTAAAAGTTTGATTCTTGAAGCTCTTGAGGATGAAAGATCAAAGATAAGACTAAGGAGATTCAAGTTCTGGATTGCTTGTGCTTGATGATATTCGTTCTGATTTGGGGATGTATATATAGATCAAATGAATGAGATAAAACTAATGGTTAACAAGTGTGGGACATGCATGAACAAAATTCACATGGTTGTGTCTTTCTCTGATGCTTATCTGGATATGAATATGATAGATGACACATTAGGACACATTTAGAAACTTAAGTGGGGGCCTTAAGTAGCTCACCAAGAGAACAATAAATCTTTGACACAGTATCATGTTTTGATATACATCCAACAACAAGATCACATGTAAAGGCCATAGGAAAACCTTGAAATTTTCTTATGAGGTGATACCGTGTATAAATGTAATCACCACTTCCATATTCTTACATATATAAGTTGTTGTCAATCCTAAAGGCCTTTTGTCTCTGGTTGACCACTATATTTAGTCAAAATGTATTAAATTTTCCACAATTAGTGCATGATTCAATCTCGACCTACTAGATTTAGGTAAAAAAACAAATACAGTTTAATGACTTTCCCTTTTTTCTTTTTTTTTTTTTTTGACCGCAATGACTTAATTTCCTTTTGTAATTTGATAAAATATTTGACTAAGACAGTACCATCTTTCCATTCTATAAAAATGGTTCCACAATTGATCAGACACCATCATATTCAATATCTCAAAGCAGAAAAAAATGTCGATGAAGTTTGGTTTCGTTTTCCTTTTGGCTGTTACATCCGGTAAATTTTATATTTTTATTTAAAACATATCTACATCCAAATTTGGATTCATAATAATATATATTTTGGTTTTGTAGTGATGAGTATCGTATCAATTCGAAATATTGAGACAACTCGTTTATTACCTGAAGAAACTTCTCAAGTTGTGTTGGATCATGAAGCTACGCCACAGGCTTCGAAACCGGAAAGTCTTGACTGCAGAGAAGGGTGTCACGTGCAATGTATTCCCAATCCATTTATGTATCGGTGTGTTTGTTTATGCTAATTTTTCATGATCTCGTTTAATCGAAGAAGAAAGAATGGTATGGAGAAAAGACATTGAAATAATCGATGAAACAATATATTTATACAAATACGATATTTAAATATTATTGGAAATTTTTAATTCAAAAGTAGACCACCATATTTAATTAAGCCATTAAGGATTCAAATTCAAAACAATAATCTGAAATTCAGTATATATATTTTAAATTTATGGCACACTATGCATCCGGATCCGTGGCGCAATGGTAGCGCGTCTGACTCCAGATCAGAAGGTTGTGTGTTCGATTCACGTCGGGTTCAAAATCCCCGAAATTGTTACGGATCACTTTTTACTATTTCCAGTTTTGCCCCTCTGCCTAAATTTGCTGGATCGCTTCTTTAACTTTTAGATTTTGATGGACACCTTAATTTTGGTCATTGATTACTTAAAAGTAGTATACAAATCTCACATGAACAATTTTACCCAAAAAAAAATAATCACATGATCAAATTTGAGAATTGATTCTGGATTTTGTATTTGATTCCATTCCATCGTTCATTACACAAAACTGACATTTACATGAACAAATCTTTGAGCAAGAAAAGATGAAAATTTGTTAATCTATTTACAGTTAAAAAAAGAAAAAACTCTAATTTAGAGTAGAAAAATGTTAATTAGATTTTTGAGAAGATGATGATCATCCTTGGATCCTAGAAGTTACGGTGAGGAAAGTATCTACTGGGCAAGGAATTGTCAGGCCTCCCATCGGATGATCAAACCCATACTCTTCTTCTGATTTACTAAGAAGAGCTTGAAACAAAGGCTGGTTCAAGTAAGAAACTGGCACAATATATCTCTGTTTCTTCAGGCTCTCACCAACGTACACCGCAAGAAACCCTTTTGGCGCAGAACCCAAAGGTCTTTTGTTTGCTGTTGCCACTGCAGCTTCTATAGAGCGGCCAAGAATCTTCTTTGTACCAAAGATACGTCTAACCAAAGCCATTGGAATCTGTAAGTCTTTGATTTTTTTTAAGCTTATATGACTTCTTTGATTTATTTTAGTAGATGATATGAAGATGCTGTTCTGTTTAGGGTGGTGTGTATATATATATATGTATCAAATGAAGGAGTTGAAACTTCTTTCAGATCTTTGAAATCTGTGGTCTAAAAAACTGTGGGACAGAAGAGTTTCACATGGTTATGTCCATCTTCTACCAAATGCTAATATTATTGAAATAAATGAAAGATTGGGGCCAACTCTGTTCTATCATGTTTCAGTGTCTTGTAATGATTTATGTCATGTTTCTTGAATTTCAGATGGGGAATGGATCTTTGTGGTCAAAAACCAGTTTCTGATAGCCAAATATCTCCAGAACAAACTATGGTCAGAATGGGGTCAGGTTTCAAGTTGTTTAAACAAGTTTCTATCACAGTTTATGCAAGAAAATGTCACATGACAAATGCTATATAGATTGAAATTTCTGTGGCCTAGCTAATCTGGTCCCATGTATTGATCAAGGTTCTGCAGACAGAGTGTGACAGAGTTAGTTAGATAGATTAGAGCCACTACAGAGAAATTTCATCTATGGTCTTATACATGTGGTCTTGTTCTCTTGGTCCTATGTGAGTACATTTTGTAGTGGTTTTGCTTTAAATGTGAGAACAGAACCATGTGAGGAAATTTTTTGTTCATGTATGTCCCACACTTGTAGACACCATTGTTTTCAATTGATTTAAGACAGGTTTGAAGTTTCAACTCATCCACAGATCTATATATACAGAAGAAACGAATTCTATAACATCATCAACTTACAAGCAATCCAGAACTTGAATCTCACAAAAGCTTCAAGATTCAAACTACCAGATAAGAAAAATGGCTTTGGTGAGAAGTCTCTTTAGCGCAAAGAAGATTCTTGGCGGCTCTTTAGCAAGAACAAGCAAAGCACCACCAAAAGGGTTTCTTGCTGTGTACGTCGGTGAGAGCCAAAAGAAGCAGAGACACTTTGTACCAGTCTCATACTTGAACGAGCCTTCATTTCAACATCTTCTAAGTAAAGCTGAAGAAGAGTTTGGGTTTGATCATCCGATGGGTGGCTTGACAATCCCTTGCCCTGTAGATACTTTTATCAGTATAACGTCTCAGCTCCAAGGATGAAGATGATGATCCAACAAAAACAACATTAACTAGAGATGGAGGAATATTCGATGTGAATAGATACATTTTTTTCTCCTCTTTTCTTTTTAACAGAGTTTTTTTCCAGAGGATTAGAATTTTTTTGATGTGAATGCCATTTTTGTATAACAAAATCATATTATTACAAGTTGCAGATACTTTTTCTTGATCAATCTTTCAACGAGTACGAAAAACTAAAAGTCTACAAATATATCACTTAATGAATTAGCAATCTAAAGATCAGTTACTACAAAAATGTAAAAGGTCCTAAAAGATCTCTTCATTGCAGCAAATCTTGAAACTGAGTTTGGCTTAAGAACGAAGATGGAACAGAGAGAGTCTTTTTTCTCTATCCCTATATCTTTATCTCCAACGTTAAATGATTGTATGAAATCAACCTGGAACGCCATGGAAGCTGATGTCTCTGTTCTAAATTACTTTCTTTTACAATTAAGACAAAAGCTTTAACGTGGCTCTTGAAGATGTGAAGCTAACTTTGTCTCTCGTCAAGTCAAGCATATGACTTTTGTCTCTCACAGTGATATTTGGGACCCTCCATTGATACGTTAAGATTTTCTTCATCATCACATGAAGAAAAAGGAAAAACTTAAACCACAAAAAATTCTTTTATAGCATTGTCATGTGATGATACTTCTGGATATGGTTGAAAACAACTTAATTAGTGACAAAGACTCTTTGTTATGCTGGTGAACGACTTCATGTCCCCAAATAAGTTTGTTGTTATAGAAAAGATTAAGCGATGAGAACTCAATTTCAGCCAGCATATGAAGAAACAAGAGCACATGCCACATTCTAACATTATAAAAGATTAGAAACTGAGAAGACATAACCATGTGAAAACTCTGTTCTTGTATGTCCCATTAAAAAACTTGATAGATCTATATATACAGACCCGAAACAGAACAACCATCTATCATTAACAACAAGCAATCAAAACTTGAATCCTTTTCTCTGATCAATGTTTCATCAGAAATTTCAAAGATCAAGACTTTTAGACAAAGAAAATGGCTTTGGTGAGAAGTTTATTGGGTGCAAAAAAGATTCTTGGCCGCTCTGTAGTAGGAACTAACAAAGCAACTTCAGCACCAAAAGGTTTTCTTGCCGTTTACGTCGGCGAAAGCCTGAAGAAGCAGAGATACTTGGTGCCGGTTTCTTACTTGAATCAGCCTTTGTTTCAAGCTCTTCTTATAAAGGCTGAAGATGAGTTCGGATTCAATCACCCCATGGGCGGTTTAACGATCCCTTGTCCTGAAGATACGTTCCTCACTGTAACTTCTCGCATCCAAGGATGATCGTCATCTGAAGATAAACCTAACATTTTTTTAACCCTTGGTGATTGACCTATTGAATGTAAATGGATTATTCATTTTGTTTCTTTTTCTTATTGAAAAACTTGTATGTAGAAAAACTCAATGTGTATGCCATTTTTTGGGTCATATACCATCTTATCAATACAAATATCAGACTACACAATCATATCATAGCATAAAGTTTTCTAACAAAGATTCTTTTTTATTTTGGTCGATCAGTAAACAGAGACAGTTCAAGGATAGAAATCATTGAATTAAGTTAAAGCAATTTCGCCTAAATATATAACAGGTGACTATAATTATGCTTAACGACTTATCTGATATCCGGATCCGTGGCGCAATGGTAGCGCGTCTGACTCCAGATCAGAAGGTTGCGTGTTCGATTCACGTCGGGTTCAAATCCCCGAAATATTTCCGGATCATTTTTTGCTATTTCCAGTTTTGCGCCTCTTCCTATAAAGTTGCAGAGCCCTAAGCTTTTTTTTTTACCAGGAAGAGAGTGAAACAACATTCGAACTGAGAAAATTGGACGATGACCCGTTTTGGGCTGAATTAAAGGCCTTATATATTTTCATAGGCCCATATATCATATATGTTTTCCACACTTGTTTAGTGTTCTTCATCATTTCAACGCAACAATTTGAGTGGGTTATACTCTATTTTCCGTTACATATACTTTTTCATAATTAATTGACTTGAAACCTTTGTCCAAAAAAAAAAAAATGACTTGAAACCCAAAGACCATCCAATACGAAAATAGTCAACTAGAAATTATTATTTTAAAATATAAAGAGTTGTCAAAAGAACTCCATGTTAATACTTTTATTGTCTTTTAAATGGAAAATATTAAGTCGCGTTTTTCATTTCTTTTAGTATTTCACTATAATGTCAAATAAAATATCTAGAAAATTTAATATTTCCATTTGGACAAATCAAGAAATTAAATGGTGCTCAAAGATTGGGTGGTATTTAAATCCAATATCAGAAAAAAAGTGTCGGGAAGAGAGAGAGATAGAAAGAAAGAAGAGACACATCGAACGAGACGAATTGCATTTCTAAAAATTTCGACTTTGGCGTTTCTCGATCTGCTGTTTTTGCGAAAATTAGGTGATTCTTCGGATCCGAGATTCCCCCAATTGTAAAAATTAGGTTCTGTTCTTGGCCTCTTCGTGCTAGCCCTAGCCTAGTTTTTTGTTATCTTTAATCATTCGATTTGATTCCTTCTACCTTTGTTTCGATTTCTTCCTCGAATTTTGCAATATCTTCATCCTTGATTTCCCCTAAATTTTGTATTTTGGCTTGTAATTTTGCAATTTCGCTCTCCCTTAAGAAGATTTTGTTAGGATCCTAGTTTCTCTCGCTGTTAACTTCCATGGATTTCCGACTTCCGATTCTCCTCTTCTCTGCGATAGCTGTGTCATGCTTCCCATCTGGGTTCGCTTCATCCCCGGTTTGCAATTACGAATTCGAGGTCTTCCTCTTCGATTTAGAGGCGAAATGCCCTCTTTCTCTCTATCCAACTCCTCCTATTGAGGTACCTTCTCTTAATTTTCGGCTTATTCAATTTCTGCTTTCTTATTGCGATTTTATTGGGGCTTACTTTTATGAGTTGGATCGTCATAGGGTTTAGTGTCAAATAGGGTTGGAGACTAACTGTTTATCTATCTATGGCGGAATAGACTAGTCTTAAATTGCCATATTGTTGGGGAAAATGGGGCCTTTTCATAACTATTTTGCACAGATGACTCCCGTGGCCTATGCTTAGATGTTTAGGATCTTTTTCTCATATCTTCTAGACTATTTTTAGAGTTCAGAGGTTAATGCTCGTATGATGCATATTGTGCAGTAGCTACTCTGTCTGTAAAGATAATATAGCATCATTTAAATAGGTGTATTTTGTTCTTCTATGGGCTCTTTTCGTAACTAATCAGTGTCTAAATTTGCACTATGCAGGTAGATGGAGACTCACTGGACAGACTAATGGCTTCCAACCATGGAAATGCTTATATGTCTGTACTCTTTTATGCTTCCTGGTGCCCATTCTCTCGTGCTTTTCGCCCTAAGTTTGATATGTTGAGTTCGATGTTTCCTCAAATACACCACCTTACTGTCGAGCATTCTCAAGCACTACCATCGTAAGTAGCCTATTTTTCTATCTGCGTTGTCTAATTGTCTCATTCATTAATGGGTTCCTCTCCCAAGTGCTTTTAGGTTTCCTATTTTTTTTCTTACTGACTGATTTCATTTATTGCTTTGTTGCAGTGTCTTTTCTAGGTATGGTATCCATAGCTTACCCTCAATCCTGATGGTAAATCAAACTTTAAAAGCACGGTACCATGGTCCAAAGGATCTTACATCCCTGATTGAGTTTTATGAAGAAGCAACAGGTGAAAACACCATACCACATATCTGCTTCTGTTTTCTTCCAACCTACTTGAATAGTCTCTGTTTCACTTCCTATATATGACTAGCACATTTCAGATTGAGACATTCAATAACAACTGATTATTCTTTCGGTTTTCCAGGTTTCCAACCTGTCCAGTATGTGGCTGAAGAGGAACCAACAAGCTTAGATGCTGCCGGTGATAATCTGATCACATGGTTGCGCAATGGGACGTCTACCAGAGAAATATTCAAACAAGATCCATTCTTGGTACTATCTCTGCTGTTTATCTGTTTACAAATGGCAATCCTTGTCTTCCCCATAGCTGAATCGCGCATGAAAGCATTATGGGCTTCTTATGTTCCCAATCTGAACCTGGGAAGATTTGGAGAGATAAGCCAACTGGTCAGCCACGGTCTTCACATGGTCGATGTGAGGAGGTTATGGTTGAAACTAAGACTCGTCAAAACAAGGAACTTCCACGAAAGGGCAAAAAACGCACAAGCCTGGGCTTCATCGCTGGCATCTGTCTCTCTAGGCCAAACTTCATCAGACCAATCCTGATCCTAAGGGTGAAAATCAAAACCCTTGAAAGATATTCTAATATCTCGTCAGCAGCATGGGAAAGAGATCATCTTTAAGTGTGTTCTGGGAGTCTAAGAGTTCCTTTAATGAATGGTTATATGACTTTCTGAGTTTATTTGTCTGCATTGAAGCATGTAAATCCAGGAACAGCTTTGCTTCTGTTTTGTGAATATCTCTCTCTTTTTTGTTTTAGAAATTTGAGATGTCTGTTTTGACCTCATTTCTTTTACTGAAATAATTTGATCGAGTCTGAATCTTCTACGCGACTTTGTATTGTAATACTATCTTTCATGGTTTACAATAGCCTTACCCATTTTACAAATATATTGAAACTGAGAATATGTCGGCTTGGTTTAGTATGTTCTATTTTTTGTTGGCTTATGGTTCTGAACTGTGATGTATATTTTTTGGGTTCGTTTATAGTTAAGTTAAACTGCAATATACAATTGTGAATCGACTACATAAAACATCAAAACCAAGGAATCAAACTTAAATGTCCAAAAGTAGGGAACAAAACAAAAGAACAAAGCAGAAACATATGGAATAATTTGCAGAGCTTAAAAAAATAAATTAAAAAGGTAAGAGGAATAATCACTTTGGTTTCTTCCAGGACAACTTAAGAAGTAATAACTTTTTTATTATAATATGAGATGAGTGATTCCGAAAACAATGATACTCAGCTTTAGCAATAAAACTAAACCTGAAATATGGGTAGTGTGTTCACGTCACTCTATGTAATTCGCCTTTCTTTTATTATTACTAGGCACTGACATTTAGTACCAAAGATTCTTCGTAATCCCCTTACTACAACAAGATATCATCCATATTACTAAACCTTATCTAGAGCTATTTAACGTTTCAGCTAAATATAAAGAAATATGTTAATAAAAACTAATGATTAATTGACTGCTAATAAAATATGATTGGTCTAACCAAAAGCCTAGCGATCGAAAGAATGATTTGAATTAATCTCGCGGGTCGGTTAGTAAAAAATACTAAAATAGTGAAGAAGAAGAGTTGATCATGGAGGAAGAATTAAGGACCTTGTCAAAGAAGGCAATCAATAGTTCTTCGAATGGGTCCCCAAAGGACCACTTCTTCTTTTTGGGATGTCACTTCATTGCCTAGATAAGCTCTAATTCACTTTCATCACCCATATCTTCTAGACAATCAAATACATTTAAAACTCAATTATGTACATTGTCTTGTGTCCACTTCAAATATCAATCCATGTTTACTTACTAATATTTTCTTTCCAAAATTTAAGAGCTTATATTGATCATACCACACGCGTTTTCAAGCTTTTTTTTGTTTCAAAGCATTTGTGTGTATTTAAAAGCAATTGTATGTGTTTCTTCATTTTTTATTTTATTTTTAACGAAGTAGTCTCAAAACTCAAATCTTATTTTTTTTATTGAAAGTAATCCAAACATTCTCAAATCTAAGTTTGAATCTTCTGTGTTTCTCTTATATTAAAGGATCTTAAAACCCCTTCACATGGGAGAGAGAAAGAAAGAGATACAGATGTTACTCCATGAGAATACCAAATCCACTTCGCTCCAATAATTCAAAACATCTCTCACTTTCTCTAAAATAATTTCAATCGCAAATCTTCTCTCTTTCTTCTCTATTCACTAAAAACCCTAATTGAAGATCTGATCAAGGAGAGATGGATCTCGATGAATGGGAATTACTCCCCAAGAACAGCTTCAAGGACCTTGATCTTGATGATAACGATGGAGCGATGATGATGGATTACTTCCTCTGCCCATCTACTCAAGAACCTCTTCACAAAACAGAGTCTCTTCCAAGATCCATAGTGGTCCCCACAAAGCTTCTCCAAGTTCCCATAGCTTGGGAACCCGTGTTGGATCACGAGCACAAGAAGATACCCAATAACCCTGATCTTGATCCGGATCCGGATCCGGTCTCAAAACCGACCGTTTCGACGGACTCTGTTCCGTCGTCACCAACAGTTTCCTTCAAGAAAACGAAGGAAACTGAATTTGTCGACATGAAAATTGACCCACCGACGAGGATCGCGAGTCCTCTGCCTCAGATCGATGATGCTGCATCGAAACCATCTAATTCAAAAGAGGCTGATGACTTGCTAGGCAAGAAAGAAGTTACTTTGGAGGAAGAAGATAATATTGATGGTGAGAGATTGAATCTGTGGAAGGTTGGTCTCAATGGGATTGGAGCAATTTGTTCTTTTGGTGTTGCAGCTGCTGCTGCTACTGTATGTGTCGTCTTCCTTGGACACAACAATATCAAAATTTGTAAGAACAAGAACCAGATGCTTAGGTTCCAGATTTACTCCGATGATGATAATAAGGTAACCTGATTTATGACAATTATCTTCTTAATTAATTTTTCATGTTCTTAGAGTTAATGGTTATGATTAAATAGCTTTGTCTTGAGACGGATAATTAATTTCTAACAACAATATTTTTAACTATTTAATTAAATTAAAAATATATATCCTCTACAAAATTGTGAAAAGGGATGGTAGAAAATTAGTTTCTGATGTTAATGGTTAATGACGATTAGTTGGTATCTTGTGCTTAATATATTGGCTAATGTTATAATAGCTGCAATTTTGTTTTACTTAATAAATGGTATGATTAATTGATTGGTAACTTTGGATCAAATTATAGAACAAGTTGTGAATATTTTAATCCGACCAAATGAAAAGGTCAGGTTTACGTGTTTAAGTGAACAATCTCTATCATTGAAGAGAACGATTCTTGTTTTAACTGTGTACCTTTTGTATTATGATTGTGAAATTCCAAATATAAGTATGGACGTCTGAGATTCAAAATGAAATTGTATTCTTCAAATTTTGTTTTATTTTATTGGTGGATGCAGAGGATGAAGGAAGTTGTTAATCATGCAACAAAGCTTAATGAAGCAATCTTTGCTATGAAAGGTGTTCCTGTCGTGAGAGCTCAAATATCTTTTGGGGGTCACTACGATGGATTTTGAATCTCAGCTGTCCATAACCATATTTGGAATCAACGGGTCAGATCGAGTCTCTGTCCTTAAGCTTCAGAAGTTATTGTGATGATTGTAGTTCATTATAAGCTATGTAAATTATTTTGACAAAAAAAAAAAAAGCTATGTAAATTATATTATTTTGTTCAAATATAGACTAGTGATGCGACCATTGTGAAATTTCACTTAACTATATTTTCAATACGAACTCATACATAATTTATATATGATTTTTGTTTTTTTTTCTTAAGGCATGTCACATAAAGCCATACTGCAAGTCTTCAATTGTTTTTATTTTTTTATAACAGAAGCTACTTTTCAATTTCAAATTTTGTAATGAGTTTGGTGAGTGCTTCGTTCGATCCTCTTTATGAAAATCTGAATGGATATATTGAATTGAATATTTAGAGATATTTAAGTTTATGAATATTTGGGGGTGTATTAAATTGAATATTTGGATATATTTGAGTTTTAAAGAGTTTTGAGATGATATGGTGAAATTTTGGTGAATTAGGAATTTTGTTATTAAATTTTCTGAAAACCCACATAAAACCATGAGATTTGGTTCTTTGTATTTTTTACTAAGAAATTTTTTCAAATCTCACATGAAACTTTTAAATCAAATTCTAATCATGTTTTCAATAACACTGGATTTAAGTGTATAATTTAAATTCATCAATCCAATAATATTGGATTTTAAAATTCATGTTTCAATAACACATATTTATCACTAAAACTCAAATTTCTCCAAATGTCCAGTCCAATACACCTCCTAAAAATTTAAAATCAAAATCTTTTAAAAACACTCGTTTGCATAGGCCTAATTTTTTTTAATAAGACATTTTTCTTGTTATTTTGCAAACTTCGAAGAGTAAAAGGCTATCGTTATTTGGACTTTCATATGAGAAATTGATGTGTACAATAATACATAACATTTTTTTTAGACCTTAGTTCTTCAAAAGACAGCTTTTTAAAAACCAATATTGGTTAAATTCAACAATCTTATTTTCTAAAAAAAATAAAGGGGAAAACTCCATTTTCAAGCTATTCTTCTACCTTGTGGAAAAGGTAAAGTTTCTCAAACACTTTTTAGCTTTGTATAAAGAATAATTCTCTTTATTAAGTTTAGAAAATAACTCAAAACTAAACTCTCAAAACTCTTATGTTTGATGATGTCAAAGTCACAACTCAATTTTGATATTTATATGGATGTTAGCACCTCCTTTGGTAATTTTATTCCTATTGGTAATAGAAAACTTCTTTTTCCTATTTTTAATACAAAAAGATAATTTTCTTTTAAGCCTATCTTATCCTTAACAAATTTGTTAGAGATGTCTTGGGCTTTAAACTATTAAAACTTATCCAATATTCAACCCCTTAAGTTTCAACTTAGTCTTGGATATGTCTTAAACTCCTATCAAGCTTCTCATCTCACTAAACTTGATTCTTGCTAGGGTTTTTGTTAGTATATCCGCGCATTGGTCTTCTCCGGATACATGCTCTAATTCGATTTGATTTTCTTCGACAGTTTGACCTAGAGTTGCAGATTTTGACGCCAATTATGATAGCTTCTCCGCGAAGATATCGATTGTGTCTGAGTCTTTCATCTTTATTCGCTCGAACTCGGACATTAGGGTTTGGAGTCTACCTTCTTTAACTATGTCTGCTCCAAGATTTCTTGATTTGATTGCATCCCAATTACTTTTTGGTGAGTCTTGATCGTCAACTTGTAGTATTAGGGTTTTGGGTATTGATTGGAACAACAAAACAATAGTTATGTCGTTTTTCTCGGCTTCGGCTGAACCGGGCTCGATCGTCTCTCATACCTTATGAACTCACAAAATCACCTTCATCCTCATCGACCATAGCGTGTAGTTCAATGAGTTTAACATCGGATAAATCACCGCCAATGGAACAAGGTTCTTCGTCCTTGTTATATTTTCGGTATCTCTCATGGCTCGCGAATACTCTTGTCGTCGTCTCTCCCTTGTCTCGGATCAACGACGTGGTTTGCTCTGATACCAAATAAAGTTTCTCAAACAGTTCTTAGCTTTGTATAAAGAATAACTCTCTTTATTAGGTTTAAAAAATAACTCAAAACTAAACTCTCAAAACTCTTATGTTTGATGATATCAAAGTCACAACTCAACTTTGATATTTATATGGATGTTAGCACCCCGTTTGCTAATTCTATTCCTATTGCTAATAGAAAACCTTTTTTTCTTATTTTTAATACAAAAGGATAATTTTTTAAAAGCATATCTTATCTTTAACTAACTTGTTAGGAATGTTTTATGCTTTAAGCTATTGAAGCTTATCCAACAAAAAGTGACTACATTTGCAATAATTTTTAAGTTAATAAATCAATAAGAATAACATGAAATGCAAGAAATTTACCCATAAGAAAAATAAGGGTTTTCCTTCTCAACCATAGAAGAATCAAAATACAATAGTTAAACCTTTATTTCTTGGGAATTGTTCAAATGGTAATTTCTCCCTATCTCCACTTAATTTATGTACTGGATTGTTGTTAGGCGATAAGATTTTCTGGCATCGGGTCGTTAATAGTCATTTGTCACTAGGAAAAAGGGTTAGACCGTAAATTATCTCACTTACTCTAAAATCGGACCGTTAAAATTTCTAATCGAACGGTTAATAAAGATCCCTCCATCGACGGCGATGGAGATAAATACAATTAGATGCCCTAAGGCCTAAAACCACCTTTGCCTCCCATTTTACAGAATCGGTAGAGAAGAGAGAAATATACGAAGGAGAAACTAGCGTCTACGGTGTTCCAACTCGTCTGACGTCATACAAGAACTCAGAATCACCACTGCCTTCTACGTTCATCGACCTGAGTTTACCAATCAGATTCACCGGAGCTTCTGGATCCTGAAAATAGGTAATTTCCGAACAATTTCCCGAGCTCACGCTTCTTTCTCAAATTTTGATTCTGGAGAAGCTTCATATCTCTTTTCCTGGGAATTTCATCCTCATCTTCATCGATTTCGATTTGACTCTTATTTATAAATCAATTTCTCTTTTGATTTCCAGCTCTTAGCAATGAAAAATCCTCTCTTTTAATAATTTAGTCTCTTTCGGATAAATTCTTCAGGTAGGAGGATCGGAAAGCTTACAAATGTCATCGTTAGAACAAGAAATCTTCTTACAGTGGGGAAACAAGAAGAGATTGAGACGTCTTAGAGCCAAAGACCAACACATCTCTCGCCGCAACAACTCTTCTCGATCTCTAGGTCATGAAACCTTCCTCCTTCAATCCACTAGATTCTCCAGGTAAACGACACAGTTTTGACTCAAAAATTAGTCCTTTAGTGTTGTAAAATTGCTCAATTACTCACAATTTCTTGGTGGGTTTTCTGATTTTTTTTGTAGAGGATCAGAAGGAGCAATACTCAGATCTGCACAACCAGATCGCCGGAGATCGTCGCCGGAGAAAGAAGAGAGGTACTATACGACGAGAGGTGTAGTGGAGAATGACATTGGGAAAGTTTGCGTTGATGGGAAGTTTAACAATGGAGAAGATAGCAACAACAAGGAAGAGAGTATGTGGCCAAAGCTGTTTATAACATTATCAAACAAAGAGAAGGAAGAAGATTTCTTGGCTATGAAAGGTTGCAAACCTTCTCAGAGGCCTAAGAAGAGAGCCAAACTCATCCAAAGAAGCTTACTTGTGAGTTTTCATTACTTTAAAGAGTTTTGAAGTTGCATCAATTGTAGACATTTACATTTTTGAGAATATGATTTCTTTGATTTATATGCAGTTGGTGAGTCCTGGAACATGGTTGGCTGATTTGTGCCCAGATAGATATGATGTTAGGGTCAAGAAAAGCTCTAAGAAGGTATCAACTTTTAACTTTTTTACTCCACTGTCTCCATAGCTTTATTTTAGCTAAAGAAATGATGATGATGTGTTGTGTGTTGTGTTTGTGTTGCAGAGGCAAGCAAGAGGATTGAAAGCCATGGGAAATATGGAGACTGATTCTGATTGATAAGTTTTAAGATTAGTTTACTAGAAATGTTTGCGTATTGATTTGACCTAACTTTCGTGGGTTTACTTAAAGCAATCTTTAAAAAAGCATTTTAGATGAAATTATTCAGTTGATCATTTTGAACACAAGGAAATGTATAACTTCTTTGTGACAATGTATGTGCTCGTTTAACTTGGAAAATGATCTATCATAATCTATTGTTTCAAGTAATGTATTTTAGCCCTTTTTGGCTTAACTTAATCACGGACTTGGAGCAACCAATAATTTTCTGACATAACATCTTTACTTTATCTGTTTACCTGGAACATTGACAAAATGTGTCTTAAATGAGAATCTATCACTGGACCGGGAAAAGATAAAAAAGTTAGGCCAAGTTCTATTAAAACTTTACTGAAATCACAGACATGATGAATGGAATAAGCATGTATAACTTTTTCACATATAAGTTTAGTTCTAGTCTTGTTAAGATATATACAGGACTATATAAGTGTTCTTTTGCAACTGATAGATAAGATGAGGACTGTGTAGAAAAGGAAGCTTTTTTGTCGTAGCAGGAATTTCAGAAGGAAGAGAGCTTTTCCATCTTTATTTTAGTAAACTAATAGGAAACAGACTTAGCAGCTTGAAGCATTTCCACTATCAGTGTCTTCACATCCCTGGAAACACCACCACCAATCAAGAGTTAATCAGTTTTAAGAGCACTCTGATAGTAAAGAGAATCAGTAGTTTTAACTCTAGAAAGAAACCAGGAACAAAAATGTAACTCAGCGAGTCTTACTTTCTGTCTTGTGCGCGTCTTGGGAATGGAACTCGGAGCTTGAAGGTATTCCCTTGAAGACTAGCCTGTCAGGAAGAAGAGGACAAATATTTTATGAACTACTGATAAGGATGAAAAAAGAAAGGATTTTGATGTTTAGAAAACACACCTTAACGTTGAAACCAAGGCTGTCCAAATCCAGCATCTTGGCGCTCTCCACCTGAGATTCGAGGAAATTTACTCATTCTACAGTTGTTTAGTTGTGATTTATGTGAATATATGCGTATGATATGATCGTCCATCAAAGACGAACAATTCTAGACTTAACCAGATTTCATAGAATTAAATGTTAACTACTTATGTTTATATTGACCAAAGATTAAGATGATGAGTTGAATAGTATTACTTACAGGTATGGACGTTATATTGTGTACAATGGCTTTGGTATCCTCTTCATGGTCTTTATTCATGTGAGACTGCCGAAATGAAAAGGAGTTAGTACACATCCGCTGCTAAATGTCGACAAAAAACTGTAATGGAGATATGAATGTTATACTGTTACAGGCTTTGCATACTGAGCTATAGGATCGACTTTGCCTGCCTGAAACTTCTCTTTGCTGAATTCTGGAAATGGAGATTTGAGAGAGTAAGTAAAATATTAGCGGGATTGCATAAACTGGATCACATAAGATATGATATTAAGAAGATGAAGCAGAAAAAATACCTCCAGATCCAAGAAAAGCAGTTGCAATTCCTGAAACATATCTGACCACTTTCGGTTCAATACGCATAAAGCTGAAGTCCCCGAAATCAACCTTCGGAGTTTCAAGAAGAAAAGGTTCAGTTAACTAATTGAGATGTTATGATATATTGTCTTTGGGAATTTCTTCACTTTCTATTCATTACAAGAAAGGGTATTTACCCAGAAAGCATTGGGATGCTTGGCTAAATAGGCAGATCGAACAGCCGCTTGATCCTTGTCAGATATCTATATGATACATAGAAAAACATTCAACCATTGTATTTGAATGTAAGTGTATGTATATAAAGCAACACACCAAAATACATACCAACACTGCATCACCATGTAGGGTGATCCTCAAACCAGTCCTATCCTCTGGGTCTCTAGCAATTAGTAATGAGCATTTTGGATTAGCTAACAGATCCTGCAAACGGCAGAAATTCTCCAGATGGATAATAAGGCCAAGAAATCTAAATCTGTAAAAGTAGACAACGGCTCTTTTTCTTTACTTCTAGCGTCACTTGGCTGATCCAAACAATTTCAGTTTGTAAACTATCTCTCAAACAGCTCCAAATTGCAGCAAAACAAAGACGAAAGATCTTAAGTCCTTGAAAAAGCAACAAACCTTTGTATGAACTGCCAAGCTACTAACTGCCAGAATCGGAGAACCATCATCATCACATGCAAAATCAACCATTGACCCTGAAGGGTAACCCTCATACTTCTACACCAGATCCAAGTTTCGATAAATGAGATACAGTCAATGTGGCTTATAAAACTATAATGCAGGACTGGTGGTCAATAATCAGAATCTGAGCACTTCAGTGTACATATATCCTTCATCTCCTCTCTGAGAAAGCATATTCATAGAAGAAAAACTCAATTGCTCACCTGAGAAAAAGTGGAAAGCATACCACGAACACTACCATTAAGCACAGTTCGGATTTCGTCGACTGGAGAAAGACGAGCAGCCTTCTCCTGGAAATCAGACGACCACATAGCAATATAGTTTAACCCATTTCTTACAAAATCCAGTTAACTGTCTTTACAAAATTGGCACATTAGTTACCTCGTGAGCTTGAATCAATTTGAAAACATCTGTACTATCACTGTTGACACTCCCCGGTGATACAGCCTGATTATGACACAAAGTTTGAAAGTTTTCAACTATTGAAACTCAAATCACAATGATCTAACTTACATATACATGAAACCATACAGCAAAAATGAATACAGGGAATTAGGGATTACAAAGAATCGTTGACCAAAACAACTTTTCTCTTTCAATCTACATAGCATCTTCTTATATTCATAAGTCTAGCATTATGAAAAGGATATAAAACTAATTCATAAAATACAAGAACTCAGATAATTGGCGCAAACATTACAGATCAACGAGCCACATCAAGATACAGATTCACTGATTTGCTTGAACTATACCAATAAAATCCGGTACCCAGTAAATTCCAAAATCAGAACACAGATTCTGAATCTAGAATTCCCCCAGATAGACTACCTGAAAAGAAGACTGAGCTGAGGCCATGGTGAGACGAGAATATCGGCGGCGAACTGAGGGAAAAGAGACGGCGGAGATTGAAGGTAAATGGAGGAGACATGTAGGGAAGAATCTAGCGGTGATTAAAGGCGTTGAGAAATGGGCTACAAGCGACTTCATCTTCTTCCTCACGAATCCTTCGATGTTCGTTTGGTTTACACGTCTCTGCTTTCTTCTCTCCTGTGACGACAACAACTCCTCACAATACGGTTTAGTTTCAGTCTTTTTTTAATTTCCCGGTTTATTATGGTATTCATTTTTGATGTCTCTTTCGGTTTACATTTTACAAAAATACAAACTAACAACTTACACAAAAGAAAAAAAATACAAAATTAAAGTCGAAATTTAATAGACGATCGCGGCGGGAAATTAATCGGAATGAGCACGGCGATCGACTCCGGCGCTGGAATCGAAGCAGAGGTAGGATCTGAGGGAGCTGGAGAAGAGGGATACAGAAGATGAAGTGAAGGACGGTGTGTCTTTCAGGGTTACAAGAAACATATTGCCATAGATCCGCGGATAGATTAACTGTCGTCTCCACCAGTCGACTGTTCAACACCATATTTCTCTCAATCCCTGGGAAATGGGATCGACTTTTTTTTTCGTTCTGTTTTTCTATTTTAATTGCACAACTCACGATCTAAAAGTTAGGGAAAATTGCAAACTAACCCCACTATTTTATTCATTATTCAAATACTATCTTGTTCTTTTTGTTTGTTTGTTTTTTCTACACGTATGGCTCTTGTCGTTGCTATATAGGATCGAAAAGAATTTCCCTAAGAAAAATGTTTTGGCTTAGTAAGAAAGCTGCAAATTTTTTGTATAATTGTGGTGTTAAAGGACTTGTGCTCTAGTATAGAAAAAGATTATCAGTTTCAGAAAAGGAGAAGAAGCATGCAAAGGATTCATAGTTGAGGACTTATATGACTCGTGGGTTCTCAGACTTGAAGGAGATGTGTAAGGCTGGGGTTCATGATACCACACCCAACTCCAAGCTCAAGAAAAGGAACTCGGACAACTCTTTTCTATATTGTTGATTTGCTCTGTGATTTGAATCAATTTCAGAGTAATAAAAATTCAGTGATAGTTGCAGTGTAACCTTTTTTCTTTTTTTACTTCATTGACTAAGCCAAAGTATCTAAAACTGAGAATCTGGGAAAACGATAGTCATTAAAGGATACAAGTTGAATAAGGCTAATAAAGTAGGAGGAGAATCTATGCTCTTCCTCCTCTGAAGGTTCCACGACCACGGCCTCGTGATGGAAATCCTCTACCTCTTGGAGCGCCTCTACCTCTGAAAGGTGCTCCTCTTCCACGGAGACCACCTCTAGTATTACCACCAAATCTTCCTCCATGACCTCCACGCGCTGACTGACCCCTGGAAGAACAAAGACATATACCGTTTAATGGGGTTGTTAGTCAAATAGTTTCATAGGAAAACAAGAGCTCACTACTGTTATTTCAACTTTGTTGAAAAAGAGCCTATCTTTTGGTCAATGTGTAAATAAGGGTGACTTACTTTGGCTGAGGAAGGAATCTAGCGAGAGGCAAAAGCTTATTCGGGTCGATAAAGAACTTATCTCCTGGAGCATACGAGGTGGCTACAATACCTTCCATCATTTTGATAGAAAACAACTGAAGAAGAAACAAAACTGAATTTATGTCTGAAACCTCTAAAACAGTAAGAAGAAGAAAAAGAAGAAAAACAACAGAGAGATAGAGGTGCTCACAGATTCATTGATAGGGCCAAAGATTTCATCTACTTTCCCAATCTGAGTCTTGTTCTGTAGGTAGATTGGGGCATTAAAATAAGGGATCTTCTCATGTGAGAGTTTAGTCACAGCATCTCCCTCGCAAGCATGGAGGAAAGTTGCAACCTCTGTAACCCCAGAAATACGAAACTTCATCACAAACGAATCAAGGAAAAAAGTATTCACAAGCATTTACTCAACTCAAGGTGAAACTAAAAAATAAATAAGACACCAAATCCGTCAAAAGCATCATACTTGAATACTTCTTCAATGAGAAATTACTGATAAACAAATTGAGCTTTTTTTTTTGAACAATAAAGCTACACATTAAGGAATCAGCTCATTCATATCTACAAATCAGAGAAGCTTTCACAGTTATTTTTTTTCTATGTATTTCCAAAACCAAACATGAAGTAAAAACTATGTCTAGGTATCGAAACGAACCCACGACTTCGCTAGGAGGACCTTCATCTCGATGTCCGCTACCATAGCGTCCACGTCCGCCACCACCACTAAATCGACCGCCGCCACCGTCTCGTCCTCCCCTTCCCCTGAAACTCCCGCCGCCGCGCATCGGTGGTCTCATTTTTCCTGCGTTTTTCGTCTCTGACTCTTCAGTCGAGAGTTTTAGGGTTTAATTTGAGCGCCGACGACCAAATTGTTGAAGAATGTGGGTATTTACGGATTTCTGAAATCGTTAGTCCGCGTTAGGTTAGTTAAACCGGGAATTAATCTAACATTGAACCAAACCGGTTTATCTCAAGCACACCAAGTGTTAGATAAAATAACAAAGTTAGCGGTTTGTAGTCTCCATTTTTTAGATGGTAAGATCAATTACTTGAGGAAAAAGCAAGTGAAGAGGTTTCATTGCTCACATGAACTGTTTTTATTTGTAGTTTTTTCCCAGGTCACAGGCTTACAGCATCCGAAATAATCTTAGGAGGAAAACGAAGATTTCATTTCTTGAATCCTCTGTTCTTCGGAGATCGCCTTTTTGGTGTTGAATCGCTGAAATAGCCAACCAAATACATAACTGCAACCGCCATAACAAATCCACAAGGACAACCTATGGCTGCAGCTTTCCATGAAAATATTGCTTCCTCTTCGTCTTCCTCTTTATTTTGGTTGCTCGGTTGGCGTGGAGCATGCGACTTGTATTTGCATTCCACAGAGTTTGTTGTTGTTCGCGTAAATGTTTGGATCATTCAGTCTGTCTAGTTGAGGACTCTCAGGGATTCTACCTGTAAGCTTGTTGTTGCTCAACTCCAAAACATTCAGTTCGCTAAGCTTTGAAAAAGTTTGCGGGATTTCGCCAGAGAGCTGTTGTGTGAAAGGTCTAAGATCTCTAGCTTCTCAAGATCTCCGAAACTTTGTGGGATCAATCCAGAGATGTCGTTGTAGGAGAGGTTTAAAGCTTTAAGACTTTGAGATTTCCTAAAGAAGATGGGATTTCTCCGAGTAACTTGTTCTTTGAGAGGTCTAAGATAGTGTAGAGGTAAAGGTTTCTGTTGGCAAGACCTTGCTTTGAATTCTTCCAGTTCACTGCTAAGTCGTGTATTTCGATTGTGAAACTGAACATGAAAGGAAAAGGCGAAGACGAGCTCATGAGAGATTCTACCATGCCTGTGAGATTTCCAAGAGATGAAGAGAGAGAGCCATCAAGATTGTTCCCAGAGAGATCCAAGACCTTGAGGCTTGTGAGATTTGATATGCCTTCTGGGATTGAACCTTTGAGGGAATTGTTTCTTAGACTAAGCACCTCTAGAGAAGAAGACAACTGGGGGATAAAAACAAAACCGGAGATTTTGTTGTCGTGAAGATCAAGATGCATCAGAGATGGGAGATTGGTGAAGTCTTGAGGGAATTCGCCACTAAAGTTGTTCTAACTCATTGAAAGCATTATGGTGTTTGATCCAAAGGAAGCTGGAACATCTCTAGAGAACTCATTGGAAGATATATCGAGCAACGCAAGCAATGACTCCGGATCGAACCTTGGGAATTCGCCTGATAATCTGTTCTTTGACAAGTCCAACAGCAGCAGCCTGTGGATCTTTGAAATAGACTTTGGTACTGGTCCTGAGAAGCTGTTTTCAGACAACAACAGTATCATGACCGATGTTTCGCCTACTGTATGAGGGATCTAACCAGAGAAGTTGTTTCTTGATAGTGCAAGAACTGATAAGCTCAGAGACTGAAACAAACTAGGAGGCAGTGAATCTGAGAGTTTGTTGTCTGACAAAATTTAGTTCCAATTTTCAGATCAGCCAATCATTTGAGGAAACTTCCTTGGAGTCTGTTCATGCTCAGATCCAGGAAAAGAAGAGCTGTTTGATTCTTGCGCCAGTCCGGAATATTCCCTTGTAAGCCACAAGATCTAAGTGACAGATGTGTTAACTTAGACTGTGCAAAGACATAGCCATTCTTGTTCCATTGCAGTTTGTTTACTCCGAGGCGCAGTATCTTCAGCTTCTGAAGACCAAACAACCAAGTGGGAATTTCACCTGACAATTCATTGTTATTCTCAAGCTCAAGGATTTCAAGATTTGTTAGATTCTGAACCGACGATGGAATTCCACCAGACAACTTGTTCCTGCTCAAAGACAGGGTAGATAGATTGACGAACTTCCCAATACCGTCTGGAATCTCAAAAGACAAGGAATTTTTCTGAAGATCAAACGTCTCGAGCTTCATTAACTTTGATACAGACAATGGTATAGAACCACTGAACATGTTCTGCCTCAATATCAACACCCGCAGTTCGGCAAGACTACCTTGTAACACACACAAAAAGTCAGTAACTAACATCTACAACCCCTAGCTATGATCTTTATACATGAATACAAAGTTTAGATTGTGAGACTTACCTATTTCTGTAGGAATCTCTCCCACAATGAGATTCTCAGACAAGAAAAGTTCCTGCAGATTCTTGAGCTCTTTGATGTCACCACTCAAAGTACCAGTAATCAGATTCCTGCTTAAGTCAAGGCGCTGAAGAGTCTTCAAAGAAAACAATTCAGGAGGGATAGAGCCGTTAAAGCTGTTATCACTCATGTCAAGAGAGGTAAACCTGGTCAAGTTCACAAACCCATCTCCAGGAATCTCTCCTTGAATAAAACTAGACGAGACATCGAGCGTCACAAGAGAGGTTATACGTAGAAGCGGTCTCAGAATGCTTGAACTTACTGACCCAGAGAGGACAAGAGAGTGGAGATTCAAGTCTATCACTTCTCTGGTAGGCGAAGGAGCGTTGCATTTCACGAGTTGCCATTTGCAGCAATCTGAGTTTGGCCTCCATGTCTCTAAACCTTCCAAAGTGATTGTTGCTGTGGAGTGGTTGTTGGTGTTTTGAGCCAGCAAGTTTTTGAACTCAAGAAGGAATCGTAATTGGTCTTGTGGGCAAGAGAAAGATATTTGTGGAATGAAGAAGACTAAGAAGAAGAGGAAGTAAGAGAGAAAACATGGCTTCAGCATATTTCGTTTTTGCCACTCGTGTTCCTCTTTATGACTTGTTTTGTAGTTACAAGTCCAACAAGAGAATTGCTAAAAGACTAAAATCCCAACAATGTTGCTGGTCATCGTCAGTGATTGTGATGTAGAATTTTTTGAACGCACTAAAGAAAAACAAAAAACGTTGACTTGTATGGTCTTTCTGTTTTTTCTGCATAGTTGATTCTAAAACAAAGAAAAGAGTAATGATTTCATCATTTTGACTTGAGACGTTACTTCCACATTTGTTTATATAATTGACTTGAAAATCTAGTTTTATTCAGTACTAACTAAAAACCATGTTATTAAAATTGACCTCTGTTAAGATTAGTTATTATATTAGAAGATCCAAACAAAATTTGAAATGTTATTAGTATTAGATCTAACAAATAAAATTTGATAAACCAATATCTAAATGATGAGCTGCTATAGTTGAGAGTATATATATATGGCTCCTCATGCTTCAGCTGATTTATCTTGTGAATGGTCATATCTTATTCTTCGATAGTCTGATAGTCAACAATTTTTGTACTAATAAAATAAAAATCAGGAAAAAAAAAAAAAGAGTGTATTCTAGCGACGTCTCACTGAACGACTTCGTTTCATTGAGGATCCAGGTGGGCAACACAACTCTTATTACGAGTTACAAAATTAACCACGGTAAAGTTTGTATGTCAAGATGTTAACTACGGTAAGCTTGTCTTTTTCTAAAACGGAAAAAGATTCTCTTCTAGTAGTACACTGTTTTTGGCTGAGTCTGTAACAAACCTAAACTATACGTATTTCAAAAACAAAATCAAAAAGAATTGTGGCAATAATAATAATCCATCCAAATAAAGAAAAGAAGTTTGACTTTTCACCTAAAACAAGAAAATTTTATCCTGCATTACTTTAATAACAAAACCTAAACTGAATCACAAAAACAAAAACTTGTTTTTTAATTGATTCATCAGACGTTTTTGAAACTTTATTTTCTCAATTTGGCATACGCTAGGAATAAAAAACGTATACATGATTTTATCCATGTATAAATATAATAACATGAATTTAAAATTATTAATCATTGTGGAGAAATAGGCTAAGATCCAAAATAGTGCATGAAATACCATTTGAAATATAATAAAACAAGAGTTAATGATCATCTCATCTCAACACACAGACAATTAAGATAACAAAAATCAAAGAAACAAACATAAATCCAAGGTAGAGAAATTAAGAAAACACGATCGAAGAGTGATGATGATATATATGATCTGTTTTTGTTAGAAGCTGAATCAACGATGGAGGATGGGGAGCAAGCCATAGTAGAAGAAGGAGAGAAGAGTTAGATACATGATGAGTCCTTGAAAGATAGGTAAACCTGAGAACAAGGTGAGACGAAGCAGTGAGTGGACACAATCAGAGAAGCATATTGATATTGATATTGAGCTCTCGCCTTTGGTGATGATGAATAGCTGAAATAGCCAACCCACATACATTAACGCAACGGCTACAAGAATATAATACTCCATGTTTTATCATCAGCAAACTGTTCGACCACAGCACATTGATGTTATGTACATATTTTTCGCCCACTTGTCCTGAAATAAAAAGTGCGTGCAGACCCAAGTCAGTACATGGAACAATAAAAATGGAGAAGAAACCAAATATTTAATTTTGTGTCTTAGGAACACACCTTGAGATATGAGCTTGGGAAGACAGAAGTGCGTAGAGTCTCTTGGATTTTATCGGTTGCTTTACGTTTAGGTATACTCAATATAAGAGCTGCTTGATCAGCTGTTGCAGCCATTGATGTTATTCTGTATCCTCTCTCCAACCTTCGATTTATATCTTCACTTGGGTTCAAAAAGTCAAGCTCCACCACCTAAACAATTGTGTATATAAACATTATTTATAGTGCCGCCAGTTAAAATAAAATAAAGAAAGAAATTGAAACCTGTTGAGAGTAGCCTGAGTTCCTGGACGCTACTACACACCAAAGACTCCCAGAAGTGGCCATGGAGGTTACATGAAAACCTTCTTTCCACTTTTTATTCACCCATTTATAAGGGAACGAGTCGCTGACTTTGTAAGATTGTTGGGTATATGAAGTTCCTATCAAGTTGAATTAAGTGAAAACGACTTCCAAATTATGAATACCAAATAAGTAAAACAGTACCAACCTTTTGACATAACGACCAACGAGCTCCCGTTATTTGCACCAGCTATGGAAGTGATAAGGTACTTGTTTTCCCATTGTTTCATAATCCACTTCTGCCAAGATTCCAAAAAACAAAACGTTGAGCTGCTATATATAACCAAGAGCATATATATAGTTACGTTGTGTGACATATGATCGATGTACCTTGTGGAGGAAAACAGAGGAAACTTGACAAACTTGACAAGTGAAGCCAGTCCTACCATCGAGGATGAAGGCCCATAGATTAGCTTCTGATGCTACACAGCTTATGAAAAGGCCTTTCTTGTGACCTTTCTCTACATGATGGTGCAACCTTGTATCTGTAACGTTGTAATGATATCTACAAGGGGCAATAGATTGACCGGTTACGTTCTGAAACCTGCCTTTATACTTGAGAAAAGACTGATATTGGAGCACAACATTCAAACCTCTGTTTCACAGGAGCACGTTTAGTATAGACTGAAATCCATTGAGTAGTGCCGATTCTTTCTATTCGTAAATCATTCATATCTGAACAGATTTTACTTGTTGGGTCTTCTTTATCTTTCTCTCTGCATATTTATAGTCAAACAATTATTAAAGATATTTATTAATAATCTGGTGTTATTTAATAGTGCTAAATATAAGTTTACTTACTTGTCAGGACGTCCGCCGCCGCCGCCGTCTCTTTCTATTCGTAAATCACTCATATCTAAACAAAGATTACTTGTTGGGTCTTTATCTTTCTCTCTGCATAGTCAAAACAAATTAAAGATATTTATTAATTGGTTTCATAATCGAGGTGTTATTTAATAGAACTAAATATATATCCCAAGAAATTACTTGAACTCAGGACGTCCGCCGCCGCAGTCTCTTTCTCGCCTTCCCGTGAAACTCCCGCCGCCCAACGGTGGTCTCATATTTTCTACTTCTCTAAGATTCCCTCGAAGACTGCGTTTTTTCCTATTCGGTCGAGAATTTTTATTAGGTGATTTTAATTGTGTGAACAAGGTTTGTTTAGTTGAGTATTTTAATATTAGGGCAGGATTATAGGCCTTTTCTGTTGCCGAATTCGGTTTAGTTGAACCGGGAATTAGTCCTACAATTCACCGTACAAAGGGATTATCTTTTTTTGTTCTGATTTTCATTGAGAAAGCAGAGGATTCGGTCCCACATGATGGTGACAAGACAACTGTTATAAAAGTTAACCACGGTAAGTTTAGTTTGGTAAAAAACTCAAATCCATTTGTTATTTGTTATTTATATCAGAACTTAGTATCTTACCAAATTTGAAATTGTATTTATATCCGATCTAACCAATAACATTACAATTAATGTCAAACTAAATTCTAATTGTTAATTAAAATCCACATAATTAATCCAAACTCCAAAGTCTTGACCAAAAAATGAAAGCTTATCTGTTCATTATAACAAACATGTTGCTTCCTCCTGATTCTCTACTCAGATCAGGTATATAAAGCAATAAGCCAGAAACTGCATAATTTTTTTCCAGCTACTCATCAATTCGATTAATAATGCTTCTCTTCTACTCTTTTTTTTCTTTTTCCTTTTTATATTGTACTCACTACATACATAGAGACAAATTGCATTTCATTACACTGTCACACAGGTTGGCCCCTGGTTAAGGTTTACCTTTGGATTGTACTGAAACCGAAGCTACATGTTGTAAGGCTTCTAGAGAAAATCATCCCTGAAACATAGACCGAGAGAGTAAAAGAGGTTGAAACATTATACTCCATGTTTCATCAGCAAACTGTCCGACCATAGCATATTGATGCAATGTACAGATTTTTCGCCCATTTGTCCTGAAAAATGCAGGTACAAGTCAGTACATAGAACAAATACAGAAGAATCCCAAGCAGGAGGCTTTCATCAGTAATCAAACCTTGACATGGGTGCTTGGGAAGGCAGAAGTGCGGAGAGTCTAATGGGTTTCATCAGTAATTTTACGTTTAGGTATACTCAATATAACAGCTGCTTGATCTGCTGTTGCAGCCATTGATGTTATCCTGTATCTACTCTCCCACCTTCGATGTATTCCTTCACTGGGCACAAAAGTCAAGCTCCACCACCTTAATACACATAACACAAACAGCATTAATACATTATAGCCCAAAAGAGAAACAAATAATACTTTGAAATGCCTCAGGTAAAGAGATTGGAACCTGTTCAGTATAGCCTGAGTTCCTGGACATTACTACACCCCAACGACTCCCAGCAGTGGTCATGGAAGTTACATGAAAACCTTCTTTTCACTTTTTATTTATCCACTTGAATGGAAATGAGTCGCTGACTTTGTACGATTGCTGGGTATAAGGAGTTCCTATCGCATTACATTAAGTAGAATAAGTAAAACGGCTTCGTTCTAAACAGAATTAATGAGTAAGACATCAGGAAAGTTATTGTCAGACGTGAATACCAACCTTTCGCTATAACAACCAAAGAGCTCCCATTATTTGCACCAGCTATGGAACTGATATAGTAGTTCTTTTCCCATTGTTCCATAATCCAGTCCTGCAAATAATCCAGAAACAAATGGTGAGTTGCTGTAGTCGAGCATACGTATGACAGATAGAGTCTCCCACCAAATGCTTCAGCTGTTTTACCTTGTGCAGGAAGACCGAGGACAGTTCATAAACTTGAGAGCTGAACCCAGTCCCAGCATCCATGATAAGGGCCCAGAGATTAGCTGCTGATGCAACACAGCTTGTGACAGATAGAGTCTCCTCGTTACCTTTCTCTACATGTTGCTGCAGCCTCGAGTCTGAAACGTTGTAGTGATATCTACACCAGCAACAAAGATTGACCGGTTACGGAAAAGAAAGCCATGCAATGTAAACGAACAAATATTTCAACTACTAGGATTTAAAGTTGCAGTCTGTAGCCAAACTCAATCTTTCCATACTACTCAACAATTCTTTAATATCTTTCCTAATAGGTATAACTAAAAGCCACAATAAAAGCAAAGCCGCAATCAATATGTTCTACTAGAGACTGCAGAGCAGACTTGTCAGCTAGAAAGAAAAATTTGATTAATGAAGGTTTTCAGGCATTTATACTGCAGAAATGACTGATGAGCAAAATATTCAAATGTTTATGAGTTACCTTTGTTTCATAGGACGACGTGCGTTATAGACAGAAATCCACTGGGTAGCAGGACTGCCGATTCTGATTTTCTTCCTTGGCTGTTCATCCTCTTCCAAATTGATAAGCAATCTTCCTCGTTTTTGGCCAAACCTATTCACGCAAAAGCAAAATATCAGCAATTGTGTAAATATTTATAAATAGTGAAAAATAATCGTAGGAACCAAAGTCAACCACCTTAAGAGCCCCATCAATTCTATTGGTTTAGATATAGCACATGGCTCGATGAGAGTATCAAAAATAGAGATAAGCTTGGCATAGTTGGCTCCTCATCAAACTTCATATTAGTAACTGCCTCGAGGAACAGCTTAAACGGGGGAGGACAAAAACAGCACATCAGTTCAGGAGAGGTTGACATCTTTTTCTTGCAAACAAGAAAGCTCTTGTTGTCACCCTGCATGCAAAAACCATATATCATTGACTAAAACTGAAACTTACAAGGTTTTAGGTTGTCAATAGAGAGATAAATAACTTACCTGGTAACCTTGAAACGGCAACCTTCCCCGCATCAGAAATATTAGTGTATATGCCAATGACTCCAGATCATCCCTCCTACTTCCGGTCTGACCAAGATGTGCATGACAACTTGCATACCTTATAGTTCCTCTGCATATGAAGCATAATAAAGATGTAAGCAATATATAGTAGGAAATATAGCATAAACGGATACACCAATCAAAATACCTGAATACATCTGATCTTTGATCATATTCAACATGCTGGCCAGAGTGCGAATCTTTCCATATTGATGCTGAAATAAAACATAACGATATATGTTAACATTTTGAAAAATAAAAAGCCATACAAATATTTCACAGAAACTCACCTAGACCAAGATCAATAAGGTATAATTTCTTCTCATCTGCTGTTCCAGGCTGACCAAGTAAAAAGTTTTCTGGTTTCACATCTCCATGCACAAACCTTGTTTGATTAAGGAATTGAACATGGCATGACAGTCAGCATAATGATAGCAAATTTGTGGCAGTAAAGGTAAAAATTTTTGTTCGAAATGAATGAAAATATTTGCTTGGAAGTTGGCGACAACAAAAATTCACTAACCCTTTCATATGCAGTTTCTCGAGAATAGATATCGCCTCCACTGCAATGCACGCTACCATGTTTCGAGACATCCTACCACATATGATAATATATTTAGCATATCTCCATGAGCATGGTTGGTATGAAAATAAAGCATGATGAAAAGTCCTTACGATTGAGCCAAAGAATTCCAAACATCCCAAAGGCTAGGGTCAAGCATGTCCATGACCTGAAATAATTGCATATGTTTCTTCAGAAAAGGTACCTGATTGATCTCAATTCGTAACCAGGCTCATACTAAAAGCTTACCAGAATGTAAAAATCTCCTTGACGACCCTTGTGATGCACAGCAAGAATTCCATAACAGCTATTAAGCGTACTTTACAGCAGAAAAAGAAAAAAGAACAGATAAGTAGTGACAAATAAGGAGATAGAGAAACTAGGCAGGATATTTAGAAAGGAAACAGGCAAGTCTTACTTGTACACTTGCCACTCGTAAGGTAGGCCAAAATTACAGCCTTTACTATTTCGATGTTCAAGTTTCAGAGCTACCTGAAAAGGAAAAGAATTAACATTATTAATTTTTTCACTCTTTGGGTCTAACTTCAATGATTTTCACCAGGATTGTTGGCTAATATACCTCAATTGCAAAAGTCACCAAAGCAAAAGCATTTTGTAGCCAAGTTTTATATCTTATCAATGATTTTTGGCTCCACAGTATCACATTCATCAACAATCCAAGTTTCCTAATGTGAACGCCATTACAAAGAGCTGGAAAATAACAACGCCAACAAGCAACAAAATTTACTACCACATAGATCAATCAACACAAACTGCCATTTAATTTTCATTTTCACAGATACATACAAATCGTAAGCAAAAGTAACATAGATTCACAAAAGTGTAAACACAGTAACACAAAATATGTTCGATCATCTTCAAAAAATCACGATCTTTTTCACATAATCATAAAAAAAAGTACCAAAAAAATCTCAACACAACAGCACCAATATCGAATCGAGATGTCAAAGGCTGTTTACCGGAAGATCGATTTCTTCACAAAAATCCAAAATAACAATGATCGGACGATGAAGAGAGTGGAACAGGATCCAAAACAAAAACTATCAGATCTCTCCTCAAGTTCCAAAAATGAAAAACCGATTTGGCTACTTTCTCTTCCTGCTGCAACGATTTGAATGTGAACAAGCTTTTGAGCTGTTGAGTAGAAACGGAGATAGATATATCACAAAGAGAACGAGAGAAATAGAGAGAAACCTAGAGAGAGAGGTAATTGCGGCTAGATTTAGGGTTAGAATGAAGAAGAAGATGAAGATGACGATGAAGAAGAGGTGCAAATTTTGTAAAGAGATTTTTGAGTTTAAGAAAAAGAAAAAAGTATTTATTATTTTTTATTGGGAGAAGGATTGATTCACTTTTTTCAATATTTTCTCTGTGGTAGTAATATTATTATTATGTGAATCAATGAACTTAATTTATTTTATTTTTATTTTAAAAAATTTGCAACGTTAACTTCTTTTTTTTTTCTTCTGTTCGTTGGTCATCCCTAATGGCTGATGCCTAATGGTATTAGCTATTTATTGGCTATCGCTGTTCCGCTCTGGATTCCTCGCGTGCATTTTTTTATTTTCTATTTTCTATTTTCTGGCTTAAATTATATAATATTAAAATAGTGTTACAAATACAGTTTCTTAAGAAAAATGTAATAAAAAGTCGGATGTAAATGATTGTATACACGAACAGTACATGTAAGCACATTTTTTATAAGGTATCATTCGAAAGGTTTTAAAATACGGTTTATGCTGACATATATATATAATGTATAGAAGTTTTATGTACAATAAAGAAAGTAGCTGTGTATCTATGGCACTTTGCATATACAATTATTAATTTTAATTAATGATAAGAAGTGACAAATTTACTCAACAATTTTTTTTTTTTAAAACACTACTTAAGAAACTTAACATGTTAGAATCTCGTATGTCACATGATCATTAATTCCTGGAGATCAGTGAAACAGATCACGGTTTTTTGCATAATGCATGGTATGAGAAGTCAATAATTTGGTATTTTAGATTGGTTGACATATTTGCCAAGTGATTCCGATATGTAAATTAAAAAAAAACCGCATAATTGCGTAACGTTTGAGTGTATTTGTTTGCAAGCAATCAATTTTGGATTATTTGGCATAAACCGCATAAGCATTTGATTCTAGTCTTATTTATTTCACACATGTCAAACAAAATAAGCATGCAAATACAGGAAAAGAGTTCAAATTTAAAACTTTTTCTACAAACAAATTTGAATATCTCTGAGCAGTTTGATAATTTACAATAAAAGAAAATAGAGGCATGTAAGAGCAATAATGATGCGTATATATTAGTTTAAACCCCATTCAAATCTTAGTTTAGCCATCACTTAGTGATTTACGAATTATCCCTTTTCCCCCTTTTTTCTTTGTTATTTTGTGAAATGAAGGGATATTTATAAATGTTACATGATATGAGTTTGTAAATTAAGTAGATTTTCGGATGGTTTGGATCGGATCGCCCTTAGTTGTAGAGAAATATGCGATCAACTGCAATATAATTTCATCTGATGAAACCGTAGCACAAATATTTGATACTAGTCGGTGTTTAATTGTTAATGTTGTGGAGTTTGATGCACACTAAAAATGAATAGTGTGCATCAAAGATGAATAGAAGATATACACTTTCTTCCACTGGTTGATTTTCTCTAAATAGCTAAAAAAAAACATACCAACATATTTATACGAATGATTTAAGTATATATAATCGCCTTATATAGTTTCAAACATCATCAAGATGAGTAAATCCTAAACAAATTGAAAGCACTAAGTTTGCTCTTACCAAAAGTCATAAAGGTATCGGATTGAAACAAAACACGAGGGACATTCACATTCATAAGTTTCTATTTTGATTAACTTTTTACTTCTTTTTTTCTACCCAAAAAAAAAGTTTTATTTAGTTTTGTTTCAAGGAAAAATCATAAGTTGGCGATGCTTTATTGTTTCGCTCTCCTGATTTTTAATTATGAAAAAGGCCTCTAATAAAAAGCAATAATCAACGTCAATCTTCAGAATCTTTTCGTGTGATGAAAACTTGTCATTAAGAAGAATAAGCCTTATCTTTTTGAGTTAAAGGACGAAAAAAAAAACTGAGCTTTGAATTTAGATTTTTTTGTCCGCTTTGAATTCCTCGTAAATTTTACCACATTTGGGCAATTGTGTTCTTTGGTAAAGATCACACCGCCTTACGTTAAAGGGGAAGACGAAGAAAGCAAACAAAAAAGAAGGCAACTTTCTCTAAACCCCGAAGCCACTCTGGGTTTTTCGAGGTTGCGTTTTGCTTTCATTTCCCCAACTTCACCAGACGTTTTCTAGGGTTTTCCTCCTTTAAAGTTTTTACCTTTTTCTTTTGTTTTGCCTTCTCTCGCCATGGCTGGAGCCGCTTCTTCTGATCGTCTCGTCACTAGCTTACCTCTCCTGGGTACGTTGCTTTTTCTCCCAAAGATTAATCCTCTTTTTTGGATTCGGAAGTTTCATTTCGTTTGCGATTGATTTGGGACTTTGGATTGTCTGTTTCAAACTTCAATAGTATGAACATACAAGAATATTGTTGTCAGTATCTGTCGTAGGTTGTCTATTTTGGATAGATTAGTGTCCACAGTCTATAAAGCTCGCTCTTTATTGCAAGATAGATGAAATTATGTTTTTGTTTTGCTAGTTAGTGTTCGTCTGCTTATGGGTTGAATTTCACCAGTAATTTTCCTTGTTCTTACTATTCAATTGGAGCTTGAGTCTTTGTTATTAGAATTACTAACTTGGCTATTGTATTTAATCGGTGCAGAAACATCAGATTTGTTTCAGAACTTGTCTTTGGGTTCAGATGCAAATGAAGTCCCTAGGAACCGTAACAAGGTACTTGCTTGCTACTTCTTTTTCTGAAATTACAAGTCTTGCAACTTAAATTCTTCTGTGGAGAGGTCTTGCTGCTTATTTAATGTAAAATTCGATATCGGTGTGAGATTTTTGAGTTAACTGATTGTGTTTTGTGAGAAGGGTTCTATTCAGCACCAGTATGGTCATCATGTACCTTATGGTGCATCTTATCATGGAATTGAAGGAAGGCCTAATATGAATGTTGGGAGTCTGCTAAATGGTGGAGACTCGATTGGTTCATACCCGTGGGGTTACTTGCCAGCAAATTATCTTTCTGGTGCCTACCAGAATCCGAGGTCTGATTATGACCACATCAGCACTCACAATATGTATTCTCATCTCATGGTATGATGTTTGTTTCACAAGACCTTACAGCCTCTATCTGTCTTTTTAACGTCAAGAGAATGTATGATCTTGTTCTCTTCTTCTATGTTGGATTATTTGTCTAACAATTGGTTGCAACTGTTTTGTTTACAGAATCCACACAGCTCACAAGAAGCACTGAGTTTCGACAAATTTGGATACAATGATCATTTGTACTCCAACCATGGATTGTATGGACTTTACGGGAATGTAATGGACTCTGGTCATGCTTATGGAACTTTTGGTTATGATTCCTGGAAACTTGGGAGAGGATGGTATCCTGTTGATGGTTATAGAAAGACCAGAAGCTTCAATCACGGGCGTAGTTATAGTGAAGAGAAAGCAGATAGGCTTAATGAGCTTTGTCGAGGACCAAGGAGTAGCGATTTCAAGAATCCACAAGGTCGCAACTCTACAATGCTAGAGACAATGAAGCAAGACGTTTCAGCTGTAGATCCCCTGCGCTACAATGGGCAGAATTTCCCTGAATCATTTGCGAAAGCAAAATTCTTTGTGATCAAGTCATACAGCGAAGACGATGTTCATAACAGTATAAAGTATGGCATGTGGTCGAGCACACCAACTGGTAACAAGAAGTTGAACGTTGCATATTACGAAGCCAAAGAGAATTCTGCAGAATGTCCTGTGTATCTTCTGTTCTCGGTCAGTATGATGAGACTTCACAACTCGTGCAATATCCTTTTAGATTTACGGTTAGTTGATTCGCTGTTATCGGTTTAACCTGCAGGTGAATGCAAGTGGACAATTTGTTGGTCTTGCGGAGATGGTAGGTCCTGTTGATTTCAACAAGACAATGGAGTATTGGCAACAAGACAAATGGATTGGTTGCTTCCCTGTGAAGTGGCATATAATCAAAGACATACCAAACAATCTCTTGAGGCACATAACACTTGCGAATAATGAGAACAAGCCCGTCACTAATAGCAGAGATACTCAAGAGGTACGTTGAACTTCCCCCTAAACCCTTTCTTGGTCTTAGACATGTTTGAATTGACAAGCTTGGAGCTTTTTTTTAATTCTAATGAATAGTTATGGCATTGAGTCAGACTTTTTTTTATCTGTAACGGTGTTGGTTTTGGTGTAGGTGAATCTGGAACATGGGATCAAGATCATAAAGATCTTCAAGGAGTATATGAGCAAGACATGCATACTCGATGATTTCAAGTTCTATGAGACAAGACAAAAGATCATCAGAGATAAGAAGATCAAGCAAAAGAAACAGGTACACTTCCTTTAACCCTGATGCATCTAAAACCCATCAACATGTTCCTATTGATCCAGTTTCTGAGATTGTTGATTCTGATTGTTTTTTGTATATATAGGTCCTTGATGGAGCTTCTGGGGAAACAATTCACTTGTGTTGAAAGCTGGAATCAATGCGAGGAAAGAAGATGACTTTAATTTAAAAACTTAGTTTTGAATTATGTTTTTCTGAAAACCTAATACACATGTTTAATCTGTGTGTTCGCTGTTTATTTGAACAAACTTACAATTGTCTTTTGTTCCTTACAAGGGACGCACATCTGATAAAACAAGAACTCATGATGCTTTCTTCTTATTTCCTTCAAAGGTGTTACCATGACAATTCAAAAAAGTTTTTTTTTTTTATGAACTCGCACAATTTATTTTTATATTATTGTAACAATATATTATCTATTCGTCCCTAAACTTTCGTAGAATAATAATTCCACTCCTAAAGATTAAAGATCACACTTTGACCCACTTCACATCAAAAGGTGAAACGACACCGTTTTAGATCCCAAATGATAGCCTGAGGAACTGAAGTATTTTAAAACCTCGAAAGGTTTCTAGGGCAAAATCTCGTTTACTCACACACAAGAGCTCTCTCTCCAAAAATATCACAGAGCTCCTTCGCTTCTCTACTTATTTTAGGGTTTTTGCTCTCTTACTCGAGTGACCCAACTTCAAAGCGTATAGATCGTTACCGGATAAAATGGGTATGTCGATGCAGCCATATGGTATCCAATCGATGCTTAAAGAAGGTTACAGGCATCTCTCTGGTCTAGACGAAGCCGTCATTAAGAACATTGAAGCTTGCAAGGAGCTCTCCACCATTACTCGCACCTCTCTCGGTCCCAATGGTTCGTATTGTTTCGCTTGATTTGGCTTGATCTACTACTCTGATTTGATAAATCTCGTTTCATTTCAATTTTGTTTTGAGTATTTGAGTACTTGATCTGTTACTGTATAGGTTTAGTCTTTTCCCAGGGAATCAGATTCGGATTCGTACTGTTTGAATCTGATATATCTTTGTTTTCTGCTGTTCTTAGGAATGAATAAAATGGTTATCAATCACTTAGACAAACTATTTGTCACAAATGACGCTGCTACTATCGTGAATGAACTTGAGATTCAGCACCCGGCTGCGAAACTTCTGGTTTTAGCTGCTAAGGCTCAGCAAGAAGAAATTGGAGATGGAGCTAATCTGACTATTTCTTTTGCTGGTGAGCTTCTTCAAAACGCTGAGGAGCTTATTAGGATGGGGCTGCATCCGAGTGAGATTATTAGTGGATATACTAAAGCTATCACTAAGGTTGGTGTATACTGTTTGGTGTTTTTCCATTTGATTCTCTTGTTTGTTATAAGATTGGACTAATGCAATTGGTTATTGTGTGCAGACTCTTGAATATTTGGAACAACTGGTTGAGAGTGGTTCTGAGACCATGGATGTACGTAACAAGGATGAAGTTGTTTTTCGAATGAGAGCAGCTGTTGCAAGCAAGCAGTTTGGACAAGAGGAAATTATATGCTCTTTAGTTGCTGATGTAATTATTCCTTGCTATCCGTTTGTGTTTTTATTTCCTGTTTTACTGTTCAGATTGTTGTTTCTTAAAGGTTGTAACTTATTTTTACAGGCATGCATTCAAGTCTGCCCAAAGAATCCAACAAACTTCAATGTCGATAACGTCCGTGTTGCCAAACTTTTGGGAGGAGGCTTGCACAATTCTTGCATAGTCCGAGGAATGGTCTTGAAAAGTGATGCTGTTGGGAGCATAAAGCGAATGGAGAAGGCGAAGGTGAGATCAGTTTCTTTTCTTTATTGATTGAAGTTTGGCCCCTACGAATTATAGCTTTGTGGCTATATCTTTCCTGTTTTTAATAGCTGAAAGTCCCTGAACCATATTTTATACTTTCTTCAGGTTGCTGTGTTTGCTGGTGGCGTTGATACTACTGCAACAGAGACGAAAGGAACTGTCCTGATACATAGTGCTGAGCAGGTTACAGAGTAGAATCTCTATTTTTTTTCACATATGCTTTCAATTATGGGGTAGAACAGCTGAGGCTTCTGTCTGAACGATGCCTATGAGTCTCCTCACTTTTTTTAAATTTCAAGATTACAAATCTGGATTCTGTTATCGTGCATCTGAAATATGTCTACTCAAGGATGTTTGTGTGTAACCATTATTATAACAAATTCATCTCTCTTATTTTTTGGTTTTGTAGCTAGAGAACTATGCGAAAACAGAGGAAGCTAAAGTAGAGGAGTTGATTAAAGCTGTTGCTGAATCAGGAGCCAAAGTCATTGTTAGCGGGGGACCAGTTGGAGAAATGGCATTGCATTTCTGTGAGCGCTACAAGTATGTGTAGACCATAACACTTATTCCTTTTAGCTAATTTTGTCATTTGCATTCTGTTGTAACTTATATTATATACATATTTTTATTGCCATTTCAAAGACGAATATATTTTTCTTGGCAGGATAATGGTCTTAAAAATTAGCTCAAAGTTCGAACTGAGGCGTTTCTGTTGGACCGCGGGAGCTGTCGCCCATGTAAGTTTTCTAATTGGCTCTCTGAGTGAGAATCTAAGGGGGTGGTTTTATCTTAGTTTCTAAAACTTTATAATTATCAAACAGTTAAAGCTTAGCCGGCCAAGCCCTACTGATCTGGGATATGTTGATTCTATATCAGTTGAGGAAATTGGTGGAGTGACTGTAAGTACTTTTAAATAAATTCCTGTCTTTTTTTGTCTTTTTTTATTTTCTGTCTTTCATTGATCATAGGCAATTCTCGGTCTTCTTGTGATGTTCTTAGGTCACGATTGCAAGAAACGAGGAAGGTGGTAACTCAATCTCTACAGTGGTTTTGCGTGGAAGCACAGATAGCATTTTGGACGACCTTGAAAGAGCTGTTGACGATGGAGTTAATACATACAAGGTAATATCTACCGGTTTAAGATGTTTTTCCTCGTCTATTTTCCTTAGCTTTGAATATATTGTATTTATCTTGACGTTTGGTAATACTTGTACTCTGCTTCTCAGGCCATGTGCAGAGACAGTCGTATTGTTCCAGGGGCAGCAGCTACCGAAATGGAATTGGCTAAGAGATTGAAGGAATACGCCAATGCAGAAATAGGGTACTTTCTTTTACTCAGTTTTCTGATGATATCATTTGAGTCGTTTGTGAAACATTTGCCATGTCAGGCTAGCTTTTTATACAAAACTGTATGGTTTGGTGACTAAACGTAGGTTTTACTTTGATTTTTCAGGTTGGACAAATATGCCATCACCAAATACGCGGAGAGCTTTGAGTTTGTACCCAAAACCCTTGCAGATAATGCTGGCCTCAACGCGATGGAAATCATAGCCGCTCTGTACACTGGGCATGGATCTGGAAACACGAAACTAGGCATTGACTTAGAGGAAGGTGCTTGTAAAGATGTCTCAGAGACAAAAGTGTGGGATCTTTTTGCCACTAAGTAAGTTTCAATGTCTTTCAGCAATCAGATCTTTCTATCATACTTCTCTACAATTGCTTAGCAGTTATTCTGCTCACCTGAAAACCAGAGTAGAATTTTCTTGTACTGTTTAGGAAGAAGGCCGTTCTGTTTCTTTTTAACTAAGACGCGTAAGTCTCTGTGCAGGTTATTTGCTCTTAAGTATGCTTCAGATGCTGCATGCACTGTACTTCGCGTAGACCAGGTATGCACAAACCGTTTAATCTTTGGTGAATAAACCAATGGCTCATTTTAGTTAATATTATTCCCTGTTGCTCCATCAAATAAAATTAAAAGTTCTTGTTCACTGAAAGCAATATCTTCCAAGATTAATATATAAACTAAGCCTCCTTAAATCCCTTGTTCAGTTTTCAGTTTCCATTAAAATATATGTCAAGGAGTATGGTAAAACATTACATGTTTGTTATCTGATATGTGTATAATGTGCAGATTATAATGGCTAAACCAGCCGGTGGACCAAGGAGAGATGCAGCCGCAGCTGCAGGTGCTGGTGCGGAGGAAGACTAAGTCGGAGAACAAAAATACCTCGTAGTGAAACTCTCTTGCTTCTGTAACCTTTTGCTTTCAGTTCTGAGAAAATTTTGGTATGTCTCAGTTTATGATTTGTGATCTTTGTATACACACCACCAACCTAAGTGTTTCGTTTTTTTTTTTTTAATTGTTTTGTTTGGTTTGTCTCAACACTGAAATTTCCCGGGTTTAGCTAGTGAATTTTTTACTAGGGTTTTGCCAGTCAATGTTACAGACTATTTTGGCTTAATTCCAAATGATATGAATTTAAAATTTGATTCGACTTTGGACAATTGACTAATCCTTCAACGGAAAAAACAAACAAACTAGTATTTGAAAGAACATGAGAACTAAGCAAGAATATTTGAACCTACGTAAGTTCTAAGCCTATTTATGGTCACCCCTAAGGTTTTTAAGTAGAATAAGATGAGGAATCAAGGTTCTGATACTATATTAAACTGTATGCTTTCAACGCAAAAACAATTGATAATTCGTTTGTTTACCTTAGTAAGATTGCCCAAGAAAGATTTATTACGGGTCCTAAAGTGGGATTCGGTTCGATATAAGTTGATGAGAGCCGTTATTTTGAGGGGCTGTATTAGAATCCACATCGGTTATATAAAGAGATTAGCATTGGTATATAGGAGATATGTGACAATCTACTCATTGCCAATTGGTTTTGAGCAGAAGTCCATAAAACTTAACACATCCTTTCCTCTTCTTCTTTCCAAAAGCAGATGGGTTGCGTGCTTCTATCTTTTGGCGAGTTTCTCTACGCAGGTCCTCATGACTGGGATTGTTCTTGCAATGTTGACACCAGCAACATGCGATGCAGTGTTCACCAGAAGCGAAACACTTACAATACATGATCAGTTTTCAGTCAAAACACTTACAAAAAATCAAAATGTGTGGAGACTGATTTTAAGGATACTTACAGATTCAAGCTCAACTCCTAGTCGCACGACCTCCTCTTTCATCTCTTCCTTTGCGAAATCCTCCCTGCCAAAAACCAAAAGAAATCAAATATGACGAAGAAGGCGACTTTGTATACAGAAAACCTCTCAGTAATAATGGTACTGACCCTAGAATGTAAGGAGAATAAACAGGCGAAATGTAGGAAGAAAATACAGGCAGTCTCTGTATCTCACTATGGCCCAAAATAGCTTTTGGGTTGGCAGAAACAGGTAGCGAAGAATCCTACTCTTGATCACTTTGGGTGTTACTTGGCCAGCTTCTTCATCAAAGAGAGAGCCAGCAGCTTCTTGATCAAAGGGAGACATGGTCCACAAGTCAACAGCTTCTTGATCAAAGAGAGACTTCCACAAGTGAGAAATGTTGGACTCAATCTTCTCCCTCACAAACCCATTAGCCTCTGAAACATGTTTTGCGGACCTCAATTTATCCTCTAGGCTCTTGAGCAGTTGCTTGTATTTTGCAATAGCAGAGGATAATAGCCGAGCATCAAAAGAAGGATTTTTTCTTTCGAAAACCATAACAAGGCGACGAAGAACTATGAATCCATCACAAAAATCCTTCCAAGTGGTGCTGATCAATTGAAACGGGACAGAATCCTGATAAGCTCCGTTCTTGGGTTTGATATCTTTAGAGTAGACATCATAGATAACACGAAGCAGCCTTTCAGACACGGGAACAGAGGGAGGTGTTGAACACATCCATAACTTATAGGAGAACCTTAACAGAGTATGAATGTCATCACACAGCAAGAACATGGCTTCAGCTACATAGAGTGATAGCTCCACTCCTAGACCTACAACCACCTCTTTCATGACCTCATTCGCAGACGATAACTTCCTACAAAACAAAATAAAAGGTCAAATATCATCTCTGACTTTTGCAAAACTCGTCATTTAAGTAAAATATCACTAATCACTGACCCTCTAGCGTATGGATAATATATCGACGGAGGTACAAATGGACGTTTGCGACGGAGAACATGGGAACTCGAACCTGAGTTCATCCCTAAGCCTGAGGCCGCATTAACAGGACAAAGTCAGAATTACAATCAAATGCATATATATATTAACGGGTTTTGAAATTCTTATAGCTTTTATTAAAAAAATTAAGCAGTTGAATCGAGTTTTGAAATTCTAAGTTATAGTTTTAACACGCACAACAACTATGTTGTAGAATTTAAGCTTTTCCAAAACTCATCAAAATTATGGATATTTTTTAATTAGCCATAAAAACAAAATATGAAGATTTTTACATAATTTTATTTAGTTGTATTTAGCCATTGGTATTTAACAATATTTCTTTTAGTTTTTGGAATATTTTTGAAATATTAGTTATTAGAAGTAGGGAATTTATTTTCTTTAAGTAGGGAATATTAGCCGTAAGATTCTCCATGATGAAAAATCACTTGTTCTTCACGTCAAAAAGAATAAGCTTTGTCTGAACGTACTGTGAGATTGTGGCGTAACATTAGTTCGTTCGTTTAATAGCTATGCGGTGCATAATAGCACAATAGCACAAGAATCGAACATGAACCAACCAACCACTTCGGTTACTCGATTAACCCAAAAACCATGAGACTTTGGGGTTATATTGATTCAATCATTTCGTATATTGAACCCAAAAAATTGGACCTTTTTCACAATTTTTTGACAAAAAATGATTCCCTATATTCTAATTTCACATCCAATGGGTCCATTTTAAAAATTGACCTTCAAAGGTATTTGAAAAGATTTTTATCTAATAAATAAAGATTGGATATATTTCGTTTGATATCTTTATTTTTAGTGAGATGATTCATTTTGTTATTTAAATGATGACGAACATTGGGAAGTAAGAGTATAGTAAAACTGTTAAAAATCTGGTAAAAAATAAACTGTTATAAAATATAATAAACTGTTAAAATGAAAATGTTTTGTAAATTTTCCATAAAATGATTTGAAATTTCATCCCATGAAGTGTTATTTTTTACCCATTCATTTTGACTATAAATTATTTATCAAATCATCCAAAATTTTATATAGCTAATATGAATTGAGGTGTAGATTTCGGGGATAATTATATGCAACAAACTTAAATAATGTGCATATAAGACCATTTTCTTCTTTTATGTCATCAAACTTGTTGAATGGTGAACAAAAACTTGTGATCAAATACTGAAATTTCCCGGTTTAGCTAGTGAAATTATTACTAGGGATTTATCAGTCGATGTTAAAACTTAGATCCGGTTTTTGGCTTAATTCTGAAAAATATGAAGATTTGATTCGACTCTTGGACTTGAAGGGAACCAAAAAGGATCGGACTATTGGACAACTGACAAATGCTTCAACGAAAAGAAAACAAACAACAAAACTAGTATTTGATAATATGATCCACACATTAACAAAAGAACAAGAGAAGTAAGTTATAAGCTATTTATGTTCATCCCTAAGGGTTTTAAGTAGGAACAAGATGAGGAGGCATCATATCATCCTGGAGATACATCCACGTGAAAGAAGCAAACCCTGCAACTGCAATAGAGAAGAAACTCAATCCCAATTTTAACACACGCTTTCTCCGGCCCTGACGTGGTTCTATTTCCATCTCCCCTGTCTTAAGTTTGGCCTCAGAATCCAAATCTGACTTGGGTCTCTCCCATATATCTTCTGTTGTGTTTGTTGGAGAAGTAGTACCAGAGGTATCATATATTGATGATGATGATAATAAGCTTTCACTGCACTGTTGCAACTGCTGTCTACTCTCTAGTAACTCGGAGAATGGATCTTGTGTGAAGCCATGCTTGTGATGTTTTGAACAGATCTCTCCTGATTCTCTCTTCTTTGTGCTTCGTCTTGAACTTCTTGAGCGGTTGGTCCTGGAGCCCACGGATTCATTAAAGTCAGAGCTTCTGTTCCTCTGATGGTACCAAACTGCCTCAATGTTGCCATCTTCAACACCAAAACATTGAACCTGAAATCAAATAAACAGAACAATGAAACCTCCCTGAAAAAGAACACATAAGAGACAGATTTTAAAGTTTGTAGCTTTTTTTTTTACCTGATTCCCAATTCTTGGACTCAAACCAGTTTCTGGGTTATAGTCACCGTAATTCACCAGAGGAGAACCTGAGACCATTGTTCTTCCACTGGCTACACCAGAAAACAAAACATCATCATCTTTTTGATCGTTTACATAACTCCCATCATATCTATTATTATAAACACTTCCATCAAGGGCTCTCAGACTTGGTTTAGACTTAATCGAACTGCTGAGCGAGGTTCGGTTCTTGCAATTCTCTGCATCAAATATTGAATCTGCTGCCTCTTTTATTAACATCTCTGCTGTTCTCATGGTTTCACAAGCTGCCATTTTGACAAAGTGCATATGATCTTTCTGGTGTTTATCCATCTCTTGGAATATAAGGTTTAGCTCAGAAGAAATACTCTTGGGGTTCAAATTCTTCATCAGAAAGTTGAGCATCTGTATAGCTAAAAGCCGTTTCTGAGAATCTCCCTCATCAACACCTAAATCCAGAATCCTCAGACCCGACTTCACAAAAAGCCTTGCATATGCCTCCACGATAAAAGAATTGTGCTTAGCAAGTGCCATAACAAGTGCCATATGAGACTTAGCTTCACTTGAAGTGGCTTCAAGAGCAACAGCTAAGCTTTGACAAACCTTGTTACCCATTTCATCAGAAGCAAATCGCCAGTTGTCACAATCCACAAGTGACTTCAAGCAAAGAGCAGACCCCAAAGCAAGATGCTGTTGATGTTGAGAATCTATAAGAGAATCAGAGAGTGGCTTACAAAGAGAGTGAACCACATTCCTTTTCTTATCTTCTGGTGTTGCAGGATCAATTCCATATCTAGCCATAGCAGCTACTGCCTTTGAACAAGCCTGTTGAACATTCAAGGACCCTTCACTAGAGCTCAATGTCCTTATGATTGCCGCCATGATAATTTCTACATGCGGAGCAACTTTGACTCCATGAGCACGAGCAAGGTCTTCAAACAGAGAAACTGTGTAGCCACAGGATTCTGAACCAATCTCTTTGACTTGAGAAAGTTGAGCAACAAACACATGAATCACCTTTGCATCCAAAGCTTTCACAATAGATCTCAAATTGCTCATTGCAGTCTTGAATGTATCTGGACCTTTGTCAAGATTAGCCAACTCTTTTGTAAATGCCGAACCGAGATTTCTCCCCATTTTGCCCCTCCTGGATTCTCTGATAAACCAAAAGCCAAAATGAAGTTAACAGGCAAGATCATAGCATAAAAATTTAAGTAGCAAGAACGATATACACAATCTAGAATTATATACAATCTCTTGAGTAAAATACATTTCAGTATCATCAATGATTCTAAACCATAGCCGAATCAGGAAATAAAATCAATCTACCAAAATCAATAGTCAACTGAAAAAAAAGATCCAACTTTCTTTGATGAACAAAACAGAAAGCATCATTCTTCAGATGAATTTTACATTTCCGCAGAGAATTGATTAAATCGATTACTTAAACTTCTCAAAAATGTAATTTTTTTACAAAAATGAACATTTCATCTGTGCACATAATTAACATCAAACGAAAGGGATTCTGAAGTGATGAATACACGAAAAAAGGGTATTTTGAATTCGAATCCCAAACGAATATATATGAATGAAATCAGAGAATTGGTAACCCTAATCGAGAAAAAAACAATGTACAGAGATTCGAATTTCTGCGAAAGTACAGTTAATGAACAGCGAAGAACGAAGAAGCGTACCAGTGTCTGATAGCGAAGCTTGACCCAAGAAAATTGCAATACTTGTTGTTCTTTCCCAGATAAATTGAAGAAAACCCCCAAGAATCTGAATTTCTCTAGATACCAAGAGAAATCGCTCTTCCCTCTCTCTGCTTGCGATACGACGCGAAGAGAACCAGAAAAAAGATCCAACCTTCTTTTTGAACGTTTGAGTTTGGTGAGATGGGCGCGTTTAGGGTAATATCTCCGTAATTTTTGGGTCTTAAGCAAAACCACTCCTCTATTTTTCTATTTTTACTAAAATGGCACCAACATTTCAAATCTTGAAAGTGAAACCTATACAATTGGTGTACTTTCATAGGAGAATATATTTATTTGGTCAAAACATTTTAGGAGAATATTATTTCATAAAATCTCGTTTGATTAAATTCCTAACTTATGGGGTACTGTCCACTGTCCAAATATAATTTGACCAAATTTATACGGGAAATAGTAGTCAACATTCATTAAATTTGTATATAGTTTCTATCAAATGAAATTTATTTCCCTATTTCCATTCCCCAATTTGGTTCCAAATCCAATGCATTGGTTTTAATTAGGGGAACTAAGAATTTGACTAGAATAAATCATTCCAAATGCAATCAATTTGCAAAACAGTAAAACTTGTTGCAGAAATAATCGGTTCAAACTTTGAATTTGTAAAAAAAGCTGTTTAAATTTGTAAACTTGTTTGATTCGGCGGAGAGTGCCTTTGAGTCGCCGGTTCACATTCTGGTTAACTCAGCTGGAATTCTCGATCCCAAGTACCCTTCGATTGCTGACACATCAGTCGAAGATTTTGATCGCACGTTCAGGTACTATTTTACTCAAGATTTTTCTTTGATTAGTTATGTAGTCTGTGATTTTGAGTCAGAAAGCTGATTCCTTCAAGTATATTTCATTTCAACTGAAATATCGACTGCTCCATGTTCGTGAGATTTGTGTGTCTAATTTCGAATCAAATTTCAGGTAAAGTTTCTCGTTTCAGCCACTGTTAAATCTATACTTAATCACTCACTAATCTCGAATAATCCTCTGTTTGGTTCTTGTATGGGATTGTAGTGTCAATACAAAAGGAGCGTTCATATGCAGCAAGGAAGCTGCGAATAGGCTAAAACAAGGAGGTGGTGGTCGGATCATACTCCTGACATCTTCCATGACCCGACCCTTAAAGACGGGATTCGGTGCCTATGCAGCATCAAAAGCAGCTGTGGAAACTATGGTCAAGATTCTTGCAAAAGAGCTCAAAGGAACAGGAATCACTGCAAACTGTGTTGCTCCAGGACCCATAGCAACTGAGATGTTCTTTGAAGGAAAGAGCCCAGAGTTGGTGGAGAAGATAGCTGCAGAGTCTCCCTTTGGGAGGGTTGGTGAAGCCAAAGACGTGGTGCCTCTTGTTGGCCTCTTGGCTGGTGATGGTGGTGAATGGGTCAATGGTCAAATCATTCCTGTTAATGGTGGATATGTGTAATAGGTTTGGTCTTGAGAGTGGCCTCTTACTGTTCTATTGAGAAGCAAATTGTAGGGGTTTAAGTTGTTAAAATTGAAATATCGAGGTTCAATTAGAATAATAATAATTACTATGATCTGTGATTTGCAGACAACAATTGTTTGATTTCAAAGCTACGGTGTCCAATCCGATTGAAAATAAAATGTCTTATTTTGTTTTTAATACAAAGCCGTAATATCACACTCGTGACTCACCTACAGATCATTAGTCCAAAAGTACATCAAAACTTTTTAGTTTTTTTTTTTCTTTGTCCACATCCATGTTTTTTTTTTGCTTTCGTCGACATCCCATTTTTTTTCTCAAACCTTAATATATCCATTTCACATCATTTACCTAACCTACTCGTATCTCCGTACTCAGTCTACTGACAGTCGTAGGAACTACAGTATTTGTCTAGTATTCATTATAATATTACCATTCGAATAATCAATCTATGGGTAGATATGCTTTGAAGAAATACAAGTACAGAATAAAAAAATGGTTGGGAATATGTCAAGTGCAACACCTACAAGTCTAAAAACAATACCCTTGAAGCATCTTAAGATTTTTATAATATCATCAAGGAGGAATAATCAACGCATGCTCTTCTACTATCCATAAACTTTTATAATAAAAAAAACAAAGCCAATCAAAATATTTTGGATAATAAATGCGGTGTGAAAAAAGAAAAAGATAATAAAGAATTTTCATGACACCCACTCAATAAAAACTTTTATATAAACAGTATACATCCTCTGTCCTCAAAACACACATAAAAATGAGTCAACACAACATCCTTGAAGCTCTAAATGTGCGGGTCGTGGGTACGGGTGATCGGATCCTGGTTCTAGCACATGGATTCGGTACTGACCAATCCGCTTGGCACCTAATCCTCCCTTACTTCACTCCCACTTACAGAGTCGTCCTCTACGACCTAGTTTGCGCCGGCAGTGTCAATCCCGATTACTTCGATTTCAATCGTTACACAACTCTCGATCCTTACGTTGATGATCTTCTCAACATCATTGATTCTCTCGGAATCCAAAATTGCGCTTACGTTGGTCACTCCGTCTCAGCTATGATCGGAATCATAGCTTCGATCCGTCGACCGGAGCTTTTCTCTAAGCTTATTTTAATCGGAGCTTCACCTAGGTTTCTCAACGATGAGGATTACCATGGCGGATTCGAAGAAGGTGAAATTGAGAAGGTTTTCTCAGCTATGGAAGCTAATTACGAAGCTTGGGTTCATGGATTCGCTCCGCTCGCTGTGGGAGCTGATGTTCCGGCGGCAGTTAGAGAATTTAGCCGGACTTTGTTCAATATGCGTCCGGATATATCTTTGTTCGTGTCAAGGACGGTTTTCAACAGCGATCTGAGAGGTGTGCTTGGATTAGTGAGAGTTCCTTCTTGTGTGATTCAGACGGCGAAAGATGTATCTGTACCGGCTTCTGTGGCGGAGTATCTTAGGGCTCATCTCGGTGGAGATACTACCGTGGAGACGCTTAAAACTGAGGGACATTTGCCGCATCTAAGTGCTCCGGCACAGCTAGCTCAGTTTCTCCGGCGTGCACTTCCTCGGTGACTTTGTTGTTTAGCTTTTAATTTCTCTTTTTGCTTTAAAAGGAAATAAATAATTGGAGGAATATGGAACTTGTGGGATTGGTGGGGTCCACGTGGACAAAGAAAGGCCTCTATTTGTGGAGGACAGTTTGGCATTGTCAAATCTAAGATAAGATTGTTCACCTGACACGTGAACAACGCATTTTTGTTACTATTTTTGTTTTTCTTTCATTAGTTAATCACAAGTTTAAAATAATTGGCACTGCATTTATTTTGGAAATTAATCACACACAAAAACAATTAATTTCAAAATCTTATCTTACTTTGCCCCGAATATCTCTATCCAACACATCGATACAACAATCTCTAGCTTTCAAGTGTAGAAATTGGACGGACACAAAAATGAATTAGTGATTTGGTATGGTTTTACTTTTTCATTTTAAGGGACTGACAATATTCTAATTCATTCTAATTTAACGCTATAAGAAATTAAGAATTTCAAAACCCAAAAGATTTGATTTGTATCAGTTTTAAATAATTTCTCAATAAACTGGGCGAAAACATGTTGAGGCCCAAAAGGTCTTAAGGAAGAAAAAAAAAGTCCACCATCATTACATTAATAGTAACTACAAATTTTGCCGAGTTGAAAATCCTTTTGTACTTTATAAAAACTTAGAATTCGTAACCGATTTCGGAAAATGAGTTTGGTGAGTGTTTCGTTCGATCCTCTTTATGAAAATTTGATGTGGTGTTGATTCAGTTGTTAGGGGGGGAGGGGTTTCAAATCGAATGATAACGTTAGATGATCATGTTGTCTAAATCTAAGGTTTCATAGAAGAAGAATCAACTTCGTTTTTTTTTCTTAAATGATTCCGACGACTGATATTTGTGGTTTACAAGTTGGGAAAATTATGATAATATGTAATTCTGACTTTGTCCTATTAATGCTTTGATTATTGCAAAGCCCTCAGGCTTAGGGATGAAATCAGATTCGAGTTCCCATGTTCTCCGTCGCAAACGTCCATTATTACCGCCGTCGAGATATTATCCATACGCTAGAGGTAACAAATGGATCATCAACAATGGAGGATTTTAATTAATCAGCTCAATGAAGCTTTTGATGCTCTACTTTTCCCCCAATGCCGTGAGATTGTTCATGAGATAGAGGTAACAAATGCATCTTTTAATTGGAAGCGTAGATATACTATTAATCGAGAGACAGATATAATTACGAGCCATTTAAGCCAAATATAAGTATTACGACAAATACCACTGTCTTTTAATTGAAATAACAAAAATAAAATTAAGGCATATCCAAGCCGACCCGAGCCATTTTTGTTGCCGGCCCGTTTCCAAAACACGCGAATCTAACTTTTGGATCAAATGTCGACCCGATTTCTCTAATTTTGCACTGTTTATAACTGACAATTGGATCAAAACATTATAACCCTGTTTTGGCCCATAAAATGTCACAAAATAATTTGAGCCCAAACAATAACTTTCTCATTCAAATTATATTCAAAAATCGGTTCCAAATCTTATAAAATGATCAATTATAACAAACCAACTTCTAAATATTCTTAACATCTACAAACATTTCCATATCCAAAAATCTCGAAACAATTATAACCGATCAAATATTCGTTTTAACCATTTCGTATATTTTTATAAAATCTACATTAAATCGACCAATAATTATTATTTACTTCTAGCGCAAGCGTTGCTAAAATTGTATCGATCGAATATTCTACACCATTAAAAACCCTATTGAAATCTATACAACCCAACTTATATAAATATCTAACCAAAGACATCGCACATGTTGTTGGGTTCTTCGCAAGTGACGCTGGCGAATGGATCAATGGTCAAGTCATCATTGCTAACGGTGGCTCTCTCTTGTAAACAGAGAGAGAGAGGTTAGTCTCCTTTTGTAGGATTAAAAAAAGACTGATGAATGTCAAAGTTAATTAGTTAGGGCCAGAACTAAGTCAAACAAAAAAAAAACGTGTTTTTTGTGGATTTGATCCAATGGAACAAAACCTTCAAATGATTGAAGAAAACAAGAATCAGTCATATACATATATATAATAACCTCAATGTACCAAGAGAAGAAACACCAAACTAGTCATTACCAAACCGAACCTAACCATCAACCCATAGCTATAATCATAATGACCAGACGATGGCTCTCCAATCTGAATCGGGAAATTACATTGTCCTTGAGAAATATTCTGAGTTGTGATCATCGCAAGCCCTTCGAAATCGCAAGCTTGAGCTTCTTGATTTTGCACTTGAAAATACATATTAAACGCATAAGACGCATTCCCATTCGCATCAAGATTGCCACAAGACGATCCATAACCCAAAGCAGTACAGTCCGAATGAGAACACGCATAGTTAATATTATCTCCAAGCCTACTGATATTACCACGACCAATAGGATTAAACATACACCACTGTTTCAGCAAATACTGAACGTTTTGAGCTCCGGTTAACAACTTTTTCTGACCTTGTCCCCTAAAATCCACCGGAAATTTTGGTTGGCCTTCGAATTTGAATATCCCCCAATGACGTTCGAAGTTCCCTGGCGCAACGCTTTTCGCATCTTCATCGATAAATCCGAAAAGATAAACCTCAATATAACCTTTACGCATAGGAGTTCCAACGTTGTTCGCTAACCGAGGAAGCAAACCGGAATAAAACCGTTCCGCGTTTGGAACGTTTGCGTTCTTGTCTCCATCCGTAGGCCAACCAACTTCTCCAACGATCACTTCCATATCACCGTGATTCAAAGCGTTTAAAGAAGCTAAGAGCGTGTCGAAATTAGCGTCGAAGACGTTTGTGTAGATAACTCCGTTATCGTTAACGGTGTTTTGGCCGTCAAAGAAAGCGTAATCAAAAGGGAAGTCACTGCTTAAGTAAAGACTCAAGAAAGGATAAATATTGACGGTGAAAGGAGCTTTGTTCTGTGCGAGGAAGTTAACGATTTGTGTCATTTCTTGGATAATATCCGAACGGAATCTTCCGGCGGATGGGACTGGATTGTCTGGTGGAGAATTGTAAACGTCGGCATTTAAAGGAACGGTGGCTTTGATGAAATCACCGACTCCGGCGTCGTTTAAAGCGGTTTGTATGTTGAAGAGTGCTGGGTACGTTAGGTTTATGAATGATCCGTTGTATGCTGTTAAGAACGGCTCGTTCCCTACAGCAACATATCTGAAAAAAAAAATAGAATTTATATTTAAATCATAATTCCTAATTAAAACAAAAAATCCAAGAAAATAGATTTCTTATTATTTATGTCGGTAAGTAAATTATTTATTTTCTTTTTGTGGAAGATAAAAAATAATTGTTATGATACACGAATCTTTAACGTCGGTGTGATAAAAACATGTGTGAAATTTCACATGGTATCCAGTATTTGGAAAGTTTGCATCTTTGCAATAAAGAGGAATTAAAAAAGAAAGATTCAGACTTTTTTTTTTTTTTTTCAGAACAAATTTGGATCATGTGCAATAAATACTAAACACATATACATGACCGTCCATGTTTGAATAAATATGAAATATGGGATATACACACGTGACCGTCCATATGCATAAACCAAATTCAAATAATTTATTAGCAGAAGTATACATTATATATTTATAATATATCTATTATTTAACAAGAAAAATTATACATATAGAGATAAATGAATGGTTTGGTGCTCAACAAATAAGTCGACCAAAGACAGTATTTATTTACAGAGAATAAATTTATAGTAGTGCAACTAGTTAAGACACAAAACCAACGTGTAAAGGATTGGAGCTCATCTCAGTATGTCTGATCTGGTGGGCTCACGCTAATCCAGCATTGTTATTTTCTTTGTTTTTTTGTCATCATTTTTTATTTTCTTTGTTAAAACTAACAAAAATAATATGCCAAAATAACAAGAAATTCATTATAAATTTACTACAAAGTCCAATATTTTTATTTAAGGAGTAAATTCCAATATTCCAAAAGGGTATAATATCTGATTTTCAAATCACCCTAAGTAGGGCCAAACATTTATGTTGACCTATGAATAATTTATATATATATATAAGTTATATAATGGTTCATGGATATAAGGATCGTTTAAAATATTGAGTCCAATTCGACAAAAATATGTTTTAATTTATTTATTTATTTTAACTATAGTATTTTTGTTCTAAACTTAGAAAAATTCACAAATCAAACTTACTTGATCTTAACGCCATTGTTGAAGTTGAATCTAGAGACGTTTCTTTGAACCCAATCTTTAGCTCTTTGATAGTTTCCCATGGCTTGGAGCAGATCATTAGGGATCGCCACCATTACTTCGACGCCGGAGCCGGCGAGAGCTCCCATCGTATTCGTGTCAGCATCGAACAGCTTCACTTTCTTTATGTTGTTGTCTTTTAGCATCTCTACCACCGTCTTCGGCGGTAATTCATGAGTCGCCATTGTTCCCCAGTTTACTCCCAAAGCAGCGACACCGCCGGATAAAAAACATACGGCGGAGAAGATGATGATAAAGACAACGGAATAATTAGTTATAATACTCTGTTTCTGTCGATAATTCATTTTCGAGATTTCCTCTGTTTTTTGGCTGCTTTAAAGATAGAAAATTTGATGATTCGGGATCGATTTTCCGGGAAATTTTTGTGCTTTTCGGGATTTTGAAGTTGGAAAAGAAGAGAGGGAATGATATATCTGGGAAAGTTTTGAACTTTCAAGAAAGAATCTGGTGGGCTTTTATTGGCTTTTCTTATGAAAAGAATTGGAAAAAGTATAAGAGATAAATAATGATTCTGGTGGGTTTTATGTTAAGTTGTAGCTCGATGATTTGAACAAAGAATGAAAATATTATTTAAGCCGACAACAAAATATGAGTGAGCGAAAGGAAGAAGAAAGAAGAAGGAAGAAGAGATCAAATAAGTAAAGAGATAACAGAAGGAAGAAACCGACCATTAAAAATATCTTTAAGATATTTATTTATAAGAAGATAGTATACGTAATTTGGTTAACATATTCGTAAAGCTATATATGTACTCTATATAGCATTTACCCATGTATCATTATTATATAAAGACCTAACTTACATCGTTGGCGAAGTGTTATTGGTTTGGCAAGGGAATTAAAAATATAATGATTCCGTTTCAAGTATAATTTTTTTTAATTATGAAATTAAATCTTATGCTCATTACTTCAAGTTTTGGAGGTTCACACACATACGAATAGATGGATACAAAAATTGTCGGTTCCAATCGCTATCATAAGTTTATGCTTACGAATTGGATCGCCTGATCAGTTAGGTCCATTTAATCGATCTGAACAAATTATATTTACAACAACATGCATACCAGATTTTTTTTAGTGGACGTATACCAAATGATAAATACAACAACTCTCATTCAAATAAATTTAATTGCAACACTAAAAAAAAAGCATTTGGCGTTAAGGGTGGCAATTTCTTTCAAAATGTCGTGAGCAGCAGAGCATAAATTTATTTTAAAAAAACTGAGCATAAATTCGTGTACACCAAATTAAAGATGGAAACTGCGTAAACATATGAGCTGAAGAGTTTTCATTTATTTTTACATTTTTTGGTTTTTAAGTTGCTTCATTAAATTTTGGCACATAGTTATCTTTTTCGGTTTGACTAGGACAAGCAAAGAAAAGGGAGAGGTTTCAAACGTTATATGCTAAAACGTACACCAAATTAAAATATCAAATCAGTTGAAAACAAGATTATAAGTCGCAAAAAAAAAGTCTCATATATATCAAATATATACGTACAATTTAATAACTCTGGTTTATATTTTGGCTTACTTGATTGTAAGTGTCACGATGAAGAATAGGAGGTTGTCGTCAAAATAGTAGGTTGATTATCTTTTGTTTTTATAGACTCATTTTTGTTTTTTTTTCCAATAAAAAAAAAGTTGATTATCTTTTCCACGATCGAGTACGTACAAACGTACTTACAAGAAGAAATCCCAATGGTGTATGTACGTAGATTAAATTCCAATTAAATATCAGAAACATCCAAATACAAGACATGACGATAGAGATTCTTGATTTGATAGCACAAATTATAAAATCACGAAAAAAACATGTATAAAAAGCGTAAATACTTAGTTTCGGTTGGTATTCTAATTATTATATAACAAACGTATAAAGCTATAATTAAAATAAATGTAAGCACTAGGGAGTCGACATGAAAGAAATAAAATAAACATACGCGATGACATCAGTGGACAATCAGAACGATATAAGTCAACAATAATCATAACGATTAGCTTAGCTGTGATTTTCGTTCACCACAAAAATTTCTTGTTATCGTTTTTCAATATTGATAACCACGTAAATAATAAGCAGGAAATAAATAAACAAATAAAAATAATGAACTGGATATTTATGGGCCTGAGCTGGGCCATAATTGGGTATTTCTGACAAATGGGTCTTTGGAGCTGCTCAGGACATACTGATACAAAAAAATGTGATTTTTTTGTTTGATGCAAAAATAGTAATTTTGGGTAACGAAACATGCGGAAAATGACATTTTTTTTTCGGAAACGACATAATCGTTTTAGGAATGTTATGTTAATTCATCCGAAATTTAGTTTTTGCGTAAAGATTGAGGAAAATGTGTCATTTTAATTGCTTTTCGTTTTAGTAATGTTAAGTTCCTTCATCCAAAAATTAAGCTTTAGTAATGACGTTAGTCTCGTTGTTAGAGTAGAGAGAGGTCGCAGAGGTGGTCATGTTTGTGGTCGTGTGCCTCGTCATGAGCTTTCAACACACCATGATAGAAGATAAAATCGTCGACGATTTCATCATCGCTAATGAATCAAATATCAGTAATTTTGATGAGTTTTTGGAAAGATATAAATATCAGAACATATTTTTTAATGGTAAGACTACAACTACCATCTCTATATCGTTTTAATTTAACTAGTGTGAAGAAATATAATACTTAAAATAGATCCATTAACAATTACAAAATCTATTCAAAATTATGTCCTATTCCAATCTGTTGTTCCATCAATGTTATATCTTCTAGAATTTGCTTACGCAATCTTCAATTTTTTTTAGGAGACTGTGGTTATTGATGAGATTTAGGAAATATTGTTATGATATCGTAGATTCTTCTCAGAAAATGTCAAATATCAAATCTCTTCCTTGATCGTTTTAATTAACTAGGTAAATAGTAGTAATGAATCTTATGACTAGATCATTTTAATTATTTATTTCGTATACACCAAACAAAAGATGGAAAATGCGTAAACATATGAGTTGAAGAGGTTTCATTTATTTACTTTTTTGTATATAAGTTGACTCAATTTGTTTATTTCCAATAGAAAAAGTTGATTATCTTTTTCACGATCGAGTACGTACAAACGTACTTACAAGAAGAAATCCCAATGATGTATGAAAATTAAATTCCAATTAAATATCAGAAACATCCAAATACAAGTCACGACGATAGAGATTCTTGATTTGATAGCACACATTATAAATTCAAGAATTAAAGCATGTATAAAAATCATATATACTTTAGTTTCGGTTGGTATTCTAATAATTATATAATACTTATATAAAGTTATAATTAAAATAAATGTAAGCACGAGGGAGTCGACATGAAAAAATGAAATTCACATACGCGGAGATGACATCAGTGGACAATTATGAGCTATGTTGAATTTTATTTTAGTCGACAACAATCATATCTATTAGCTTAGCTGTAATTATCGTTTTCAATATTGATAACCACGTAAAAATAAGGAGAAAATAAATAAATATCATGAAACTGGATATTTATGGGCCTGAAATGGGCCATAATTGGATATTTCTGACAAGTATTTATGTCTTTTCTAAACATATCGATGCCTTCCTTCACCAAACATTGGAAGTCTGTTAGTGGTCAAAGAGGCATTTGATCGAACAGTTGGTGAGCAACTGAGCATAGAGGGCAATGAAAGGAAGTAAGGCGAATTTGTCTGCGCTAGCCGAAAAATGCAAAGTACTTCCTATCTCTTATCTGTTTTCCTGAAAGTGAACATCTTTCTTTGTATGGATTGAAAATTTCGGCTAATTTCTTCTCTCTGTGCAGACTGTAATCGTTTCGAACTGGCAAGGGTATCTAAATACCATCAAACCTGAAGATAAAGCTAGGTAATTTCTTGATTTTTCAGAGAACTTGAGATATTCTTAGGTTTGTTTGTCTCAGATTCTGTAATAACGAACATGAGATTCTGTACATTTGAATTGAGTATTTTTGGGTGTTTTGATTAGTATAATACATACTTCAAAGATTAAGTACGTGATGAGACGAGGAAAGCCCTATCTCTGGGTACCAAAAAGCGAACCACACAATGTCGTAAGTCTTACTCTTACTTAGTTTTTGAATGACAAGCTTGCAATGCTGACTAAACCTAATAGAACTTAGGTATATACACTTAATAAGTGGGTTTTGTTTTCAGAGGGTTTAACATGTGTTTGACTCAAAAGCTACTTTTTGGGATTACTAATTTTGGCAGAACATAATGTTTGATGAACGTGGATCCTTTTCTATTTGCCATCCGTATCCTGGTCCCCTTGCAGCTTTGTTCAAGTTAATAGGAAAGGTTTGTGTCTCTTTTTTTTGTTTTCTCTGCATTCACTGTTTTCTCTAGATTGGATCCTTTTAACTATTACATTTACAGCTTCTTTAATCTGTGTCACTCTCACGGAAACAGGTTTAACTTTCTTTGTAGCTTCCGAACCGGGTTGCTTTTACTGGAGAGATTGTCCCTGTCAAAGAGAAAAGGGTAAGAACCATGGGAGAACTGTAGTTTGAAGTAAAATCGTGACTCTCCCTTCTTTATTATCATCTTTTTCATGCTTCTCTTCTTGATTTAAGGTTGAGGCGGTAAAGAAATATGTCGAGGACGCTATACAATCAGAGATGAAAGCGATTAGTGAGACCCCAAACTCTGTTCGCAGTATCTTGAATTCTTCCGATCAGATGTATACCTCCCGGTGTGAGAGTCTTAGAGCTCTGGTCGATGATGCAAAAGAGAAATACGTTATTTATAAATTTGTTCCAAGGTAAAACATACAAACTCATCTCTGTTTATGCTTTAACTAAACTAATATATCAGTTTGAGATTTTTTAAAGATTGTTTGGTTTTTAATTGAAGATAGATCTCACTGTATATTTGATCGTACTTGACAATGATATAGAGCAGATTACTAAGATTTTCTGGTTTTCTTCTCAGCTCATGTATGTTTATTGACCCAAATGGTACCACGAGCGAAATAGACTTGAAGGTTTTGGAACTTTCAAAAGCAGATCCGTTAGGTAATGGAACTAATGACATTTGATTCCAAACTATGGATCAATTTTTTTTTTTGTTTGCTTCATCTTAAGCATTTTTTGCATTGGATTTTAATTCACAGGGACTTGGTCTACAAAAATTGTGGATGGAATCAATAAGAACGAATCGAGAAGACGGGCTTTGATTCTTTTCTGTTTATACTATCTCGATATAAACGCAAGGGTAAAAAAAAAAAAAGCTTATAAGCCTTATAGAATGAGTTTTGGATCTCTGATTCTCTATGTTTTTGATTCATTTACTGGTTGTTTATTTTGTTTGTTTGGCGATTAGGATGCTTATATGGTATCAGTGGATAAGAAAGGTTTCCACTTGTTGGGGAAGATACCGAGCGAAGAAGAAGTTGGAGATGAGTATCAATGGAGAGAGTTTAGATTTGAGTTTGAAGAAGACGTAAAAGACGTTGTAGCTTTTTGCCACCAACTTGTGGAAATGGAACAAGAGGTTGTGAGCAAGTTCACTGACCATACCGGTTTGTGATTTCAATTCCCTGAATCACGAGTCGGACCGGTTTAAGTTTTAGTTAAATTGTTTATTTAGCCAAGAACAAGAGTGATCAATGATAATAAAGTAATAAACTATGTGTAGTGTATTATCAGTTGGCAACGGTCCGATACGGTTTACTTTCAATTTTCTAAAAAGTTTTTGAGCTTTACTAAGATAATTCCGATTCGATCTAATGATAATAAGTACGTGTAATGTATCTATGAAGTTAGGGAAATGCTATGTATATAGGAAGTAGTAATAACAATGAATAGTTTGGTACATATCATCAAGAATCTTGATTCAACATGTATCTTTGGATTTTGGAGTTTTTTTTTCCCCCATTTTACTCTCTTAACTTTTTTGGGTTAATCCTTTTCAGTTCCAGCTGAAACCATTCAAGTCGAACTGTTTCGTACGCGTTGGTGTACAATAGTTTTCAACTTGTGTGTTAAGATCTAGCTCTGTTGTTGAATCCATTCGGCTTTCAAGCTTATAGTCCTCACTTTTGTCTGTATACTCATTGTTGCCTTGTTGATGACCTCTGTGTCCGTGCAGTCCTACTCCTATTGATAATCTACCTGGACTCCTTTCTGAATATGAGATTCTTTGTTCCGTTTCACTAACCATTGTTGAAAGATATGGATTCCCTCTTAGACCTTCTGTCCATGTGATCTCCATCCTTTGGAACAATGGTTCTTGCATTATCTCTTTCTGCTCGGATGTTGAATCACCAAGATACGTTCTTAGTCCTAATCTGTTGTTCTCTATCATTTTCGGGTTTTTTTTTCCCTCGCTTGAAGTCAGGCAACTTTCAAGAGAGCAATCAGGCGGATAGTTTTGTGGGTATAGATTTTGAAGTTCTTTTGGTTCTAGGAAACTAGAGTTTGGGTATTCTGCTGACGATACTTTAGATACTAATTCTGAGAATTGAGCCTTGGCAGCTTCGAGACCAACTGCACCGAGGTTCTGTCTTCCAAGAGTCTCTTGTGCTTTCTCCAAAACTGATTGCAGGTACTTCCCTTGAGCCTCTATCCTGAGCTGCAAATGTCGCTGTACCTGACTCAGTTTAAATACCAAAAATGTAAACTGAATGGTTTTATCTTTTTTGTATACTATAAACTTATCCTCTATTGAATGGTCTATTTATAATCATGATATTTACTTTGTTTTAAGATTTTACACATGCTTGAATAAAGAAGAGGTGTTGTATGAAAATTATACCTCAAGTTGCTCATGAAGCCTTCTTTGGACCTCTATTTGCATTTGCAGTGCTTCACTTATTGGCGAGTTCCTGCGAGCAAATAAGTTAGGTCAATTTGTGATAAACTAATACGTTAGAAGATATATATATAGACAGATAATCATATTCTTACTTGTTTGGCTGTGGTCCAATACTTAAACTCTCGCTTTGAATTTCGTCTGCATCATCAGGAGTCTTTTCTTCCATCATGGTCATCATACCTATACGAGTCATATTAGCTGTAGATGATCTTTGTAGGCATTTATTCTTGAAAATGTGAATCTGGTTTATGTAAAATAAAATTTACCTATTTTGTTTAAACCACTGTTAGCTTGTCCATTGAGATTCTTGCTCAGCCTGTATTTCTGGTAGCAAGTTTCATAAAGTTAATAACCTTTTGTGAATGCAAAAAATAAGAGAGCTTATCAAGTGTAGACATGAGGGCTTACCTGAAGATGACTTTTGAGATGGTATAAGGTAAGGCCTGGAATACCCATAACTTTCATGATTGTCTTAGGAGTAGCTTCTGCAACAGAAGAGACAAAAAAGTATACAATATTATATCTAAAAGCCTGCTAGTCACTGAGATTATGTAATTCTTTTGCTAATGATATAACTCTCACTATCTGCTCCACCGAGTTGATTGACTGCTTCAATGAATCTCTCATGAAGATCTGGAGTCCATTTTAAACGTGGCTTTGCATCGGTTGAAAGGATGAGTCCAGAATCTCCAGGACTATTCCCTCTAAGAAATGGATGCCTTTCAGAAGTTATATGCATTCTTGAAGAAGAGAGTATGTTCTTTCCTTGGTGCTGGTTTTGGTAATACATAAAGTTGGAGAGTGTATAATAATAATACTCCACCAAGTAAGGAAGATGTTTGTTTTTTTGCTGCTTTTTTCTTACTTATTCTTTATATTTTCTCAGGTTGGTTTGGTGCAACTTTGCTTTATATAAGAAGTTGAATGGAGAAAAGTGGGCAAATTAGACAAAGATGATTAAGGTATGGAATATGAATAACTGGTCCAATCGATGCTTTTTGTTAGTTGTGTCCTTATCGTTTTGAAACTGTTATGCTTTTGTTTGTAGATTGATTATTTTATTTTCATGTAATTGATTCCTATGGACTACAACTTTTCAACTCAATTTAGATACCAGAATTGATCCACAATTAATGCATCATATGCGCATTCTTTCGCCATTCTGGCAGAGGGAAGTATCTTATTCCTCCATTTTCCCTAACTTTTGTGTTTTTGTTTACTCTTTTTTATTCTTTGATATTTTCATAGTCACAGTTCTTACACCTCTCTATCTCTCTTGGAATATTCTCAATGCTTTTCATTTGTCTTGATTGTATTTGTTCCTTATTCATGGAGTCATTTTCGGTCTCTAGGTACATTATGAGTCTAATGATAATTTTATCAAGACTTTTTAGTCATCTGTTGTTACAGATGATATTTAAAGATGTTTATCTTGCTGTGTTTCAAGAATGTAATATGATGATAAATACTTTTTGACTCAGTTTGAGATAGCAAACAAATGAAAGTTTTGTGTTGGAAACATTGTTTTGCTTTAAAAGTTGATTAGGAATATTTTTCATAGTCTCCTTCAACAAGTTTAGTACCTATTCTCTCTACACAGTATATAAATTACTGGAGGGTCCCATTTCTTAACATTCTTTGTTTAGCACAAAAACACACTTGGCCCCTCTATGCCTCTGTTTTATTATGTTTGTAGCCTTTCCTGTCTGATCTAACAACAATTATCTCCCCGGTCCATGTTTATGTGTGTGTGTCTATATGTTCATACATATATAGAGGTGAAACATCTCTGTATCTATTGCTTGTCCACTTTCTTACTTAATATTTTTCCTGCAACAATTTTGATGATGTCTACAGTTTTGAGTTTTCAGATTACCGCCATGGAGAAGGCCGGTTCACTAAATTTTCCAAAATGGCTTAAAAGTTGTGGCCTTTTTTCAAATTCTTAAATTATGTAACTGAGAATATATCCAGTTTTGAGTCCCACATTAGCTGAATGAGTGCTTTGATATATGGTCTATTGTTCATAAGGAAAAAGGAGAGAAAAAACAAATATAATGTTCCTTGAATGATATATTTGCACTTATTTTTATACCGAACCAAACTTTTTAAGTGATATCTCATGGTTGTGATTTCTCAACACACTTTATTCGGCTTCGGGAAGAAAGAACCTATCATAATCTTGAGTTAAAAAGTATTTAAATTGAGCATCTTACCAAAATAGTTTCATCTCCATGTGGGTGAGAATATGCTTTCATGTTGTGTTGCCAGTCTCAAAAAGTCTACTTGAATGAATCTCATCAAACTCACTCAGCTTCTCATAAATTATAATATTCTTTCTTTCTAATTACCAAAGTTTTTAACTTTTTATCTAGTGTTTTTGTTTACAGAGTAAATTACTTCATAATCATATCAAGAGTTTTTAGATAGTTGTTGATATCGTTTCACTTTTATCCACTGCAGTGCCTTGGAAGAAGAAACAAGACGAGACGGTTCATAATCCAATCAAGGTATCAGATTTTGTGAATAATTCGTGATAATAGTTACACTCTGTATGCTTTTTTCTCTTCTTTATCCATTAGAAATTTCACTGTTGAAAGTGAAAAGAAAAGAGAGAGTGTGATAGAGACTAAATGTTCTTTCTTGTACGTTCATTTAGCAGATTCTTGTTCTTTGTTTACGACTAACTTTGCTAATGATGCTTCGAAGCTCTCGCGTACTTCAACACGTGGGCTACATTCGCCGGAAAAATACTCACGGAGTTGTATTCTTTTGCTCAGAAATTAAAAAGGTGAGTCGCATTCTCAAGTCAAGAATCTTAGTTATTAACTCATTCATCTTAACCTGAAAATAAATTTTAAAAATATTTATTCGAGGTTCGTCTCTTGCCACTTATAGCTAGTCTTGTTTCATTATTTGTTAACATCAGTGTCTAGAGAAGATTAGCCTTAAATTTGTTGATTTTTTGTTTATTTGTTGTTCATCGTTACTTATGTATTACGGTATTCATTTTTCATAGGTTTTGGCTCTTGAGACTAGGAGGTGTCAAAACCAAAACCAAGGAGTTTTACTTTTTTCAAACTCCATTGAATTTGTAAGAAACTCTAGAATCCTGCAACAATACAAGCATAAGTTTCACTGAGAGATCCAAAGGGAACAAGTAGCATCGCGGACATATGTAATCAAAGCCATGACAATAGGTAACCTATAGTTTTGCTCCATCCAGATCATGAAAACTAGCATAAGAGTCGTCAATAACTAATGAATGAAGCATGAAGCTAAATAATATCGAAAATTCATAATAATAAAAAAAAAATTCATAATAAATTTTCTATATATCCAAATTATTATTTATCAAAAATCTTTCAAAAACTAAAATAACTATTGTTAAATATCAATGCTAAATACAACTAATAAAATAATGTCAAACTCTTATGAAAAATCTTCATCTTTTTATTTTTATGGCTAATGAATCAAATATCAATAATTTTGATGAGTTATTGGAAATATTTAAAATTTACAACATTTTTTTAGTGTTATAACTAACATCTCCATATTCTTTACTTTAATTAATGTGAAGAAATATGATCCTTAACATGAAACATAACACACCTATTCAAAGTTATGTCATGTTTCAACAAACCTCCCTTGGATTGGATCTAAATTTGAAACCTTTGCCACTTATATCTAAAACAAGTGTGTGGTATATTTATGTGAATGAGTTGGTCTATGATCTTTTCAAATCAAAACTAAGGAATAATTAATGGATATACTTTAGGGGGTTTTTCTTACGGGTAAGCTATGAGATGTAAAAGAACACTCAATTGCTTCGTTTGTAGTGTTTCTTGGGCTTGAAGGGTTTTTGGTCATTGGAAAACGTTGTTTGATAAAGCTAAAATTTTTTTGAGTATGCCATTAAACACCGACACTATATTGAAAAACGAGATATGTATTGTGAAGACACAAATTGAGAAGAAGGTTGACTCTATTGCGACAAAGAGCCTCTTATTGTTGCTGACAAATGCGGCAAAGGAAAGCCTGATCTTGACATGACATCTATCTACAATGATAAGATTAGGAGATTGTTTATGTGGTGTTCAACAAACTTTCCTTGGATTGCATCAAAATTTGGGACTATTGTCACTTATCTCTACAATAAGTGCGTACTATTCTGTGAATGGGTTGATTTAGGGTCTTTTGAAATCAAAACCAAAGAAGAAGTTATGGAAAAACTTTTATAGGTTTTTTGGCTGATAAGTTCTCCTCTTTGCCGTTTTCTTTGATGGGTAAGCTATGGTTACTAGTAAAAGAACACTCAATTAGTGCCTCTTTTGCTATGGTTTTTTCATTCACAATGGAGAAGTTACTTGCTGGACAAACCAACAATGGTGCCCTCAAGTCAAAGACCAAGATCGTGTGTACTCTCGGACCTGCTTCGAGATCTGTTGAGATGGTCGAAAAGCTTCTCAGAGCCGGCATGAACGTAGGTCGGTTTAATTTCTCCCATGGTTCTCACTCGCACCATCAAGAAACTCTCGACAACCTAAGAACCGCCAT
>CM051371.1:18792934-18817934 GCA_028015245.1 Cardamine occulta | reverse complement strand
GGAGAACACTGGGATTCCCTGTGCCGTCATGCTCGATACAAAGGTAACCTAATTCACATTAGTCTTTTCAACTTCTCCTTTATGTTGTCTAACCTAATTAAAGATTAGTCTTTTCAACTTCTCCGTATGTAATCTAAGATTTGATTAGGGATTTTACTTTAACTTGGTTTAATTTTATGGTTTATAGGGTCCTGAGATCCGAACCGGATTTCTCAAAGAAGGCAACCCGGTTCAGCTAATTCAAGGTCAAGAGATCACAATCTCAACTGATTACACTCTCCAAGGAGATTCAAACACAATCTCCAGGAGCTACAAGAAACTTGCAGAAGATCTCAAGTCTGGCGACGTGATTCTCTGTTCCGATGATACAATCTTCGTCTTGTCATGTGACAAGAATCTCGGTCTTGTTCGTTGCCGATGCGAGAACTCAGCAGCTCTTGGAGAAAGGAAGAACGTTAATCTCCCAGGAATCGTAGTTGATCTCCCAAGACTCACGGAGGAGGATCAAGAAAATGTTCTACAATGGGGAGTTCCTAACAAGATCGATATCATCCCTCTTTCCTTTGTTCTGATCTGATCTGGTCGAGGTCAGGAAATTACTTGGGGAGCACTCAAAGAACATCATGCTTATGTCAAAGGTATAATTCTAAAAACAGAACACTTTTTCCTTTTAAAGTGAAATTTGAATTCCTTAATTATATACTGATGATAATGACTTGAACAGGTTGAGAATCAAGGAGTGATGAACTTCGACAAGATTCTGGAGAATTCTGATGCATTCATGGTGGCAAGAGGTGATTTAGGAATGGAGATTCCGATCGAGAAGATGTTTTTAGCTCAGAAGATGATGATTCAGAAAGCTAATGCTCTTGGGAAACCAGTCGTCACAGCTACACAGATGCTTGAGTCGATGACCAAAGCTCCTCGTCCTACTAGAGCCGAAGCCACCGATGTAGCTAACGCTGTTCTCGATGGCACTGATTGCGTCATGCTCAGTGGAGAAACCGCCGCCGGAGCTCACCCTGAGACCGCCGTGCTAACAATGTCTAGAATCTGTAAAGAGGCTGAAGATTTCATCGACTACGACACTATGCACAAGAAGATTCAAGCGATTGTTTCGTTGCTGTTATCACTAATCGACAGCTTAGCTGCTTCAGCTGTGTCTATGGCTAGGAGTCTTTGCGCGGCGGCGATTGTTGTTCTCACGAATATAAAAATGTCAAAACTTTTAATAATGCGACCAAAAACATACTAAATAGGAAAAAATCACCAAAATTAATTACTGATGGTATTTTGGATAATGCCCAAACTTGTACTGTCCACCAGTTTCAGTTTTATAATTGTGTATTTAATGATCTTCGAAATTTCAATCAACGCTAATGGGCGTTTTTCGATTTAATTAAAACTTTTAAAGTATATGGGCTAAAATTATATGTAAATTGGGCTCACATACATAGCCCATTTTGTATTATTGGCGGCTCGATTCGAAAATTGAATAAACAACTAACAAGAAAAATAGTTTCAGTCACCGTTTGCGAAGAAGTTGTTGGATCCGGTTAACATTTTTCATGAACCGATGAATAAATTTTGGTGGAGGCAAGTTATTGGTTGGTGAGCGTGACCGTCCATTTTTCATGCCCAATTTAGACATTTCTTTTGGTATCGAACATTGTCTGTATAGTAGTCAAAAGAGATTTTTTATTCTATAAATTTTTTATTTTTTTTGTCAAACTATTCCTTATAAATTATTATTATTATTTTCACTATTTCCTTGGTCATTTTTGGGTCAACAATATTATATTAATATACAGTCATACAAAACACCGTACATATTACATAATGTATTAAGCACTTTATTTAGGATATATATCATTTTGATAAAAGAAAGCATCAAAATATTTGTTTGCAATGCAACTACAATATCTATCATATTCATATCAGTGATATCACAAGTTTATAAGAAACAAATAACAAATTCTTTTGTCTAATAATCGTGTTTGGCATTACAATTGGATTTATGAGTAACATTAAAAAGCTTTGATATCATGTAATTAAAATATACATATGATGAAAAGAAAGAGAGTGTTGAGCGAAAAAAAGATGGCAACTTAGCAATCATCTAGAAACCGAAAAAGGGAAAGAAACGGTTAGCTTTGCTGCAAGTATTCATTGCTTAAAATGGAAAGCTAGTTATAATGCGCATTCATATATTCGTCAACAGATTCATGCATTTTCTTTTTTCTTTTTTCTTTTGGAATTGATTGCTTCTCCTCTTTTTTTTTTTTTTAAAGAATTCTTCATGTGTGAAAAAAAAAAATCTTCATTTAAAAAACAGCCCTATATAAATAGCTCTTAGGAACATTACACGAAATATAAAATTGACCGGAAGGTTTAGTGGTTAAAATTAATAATAAAGCCGTTGGTTCATTTCCGGCATGTTATATTTTTTAACAAGAAGAGAAAGTAGACGAACTATAAAACAAAGGTGTTTATATAGATGTTGAACTAACTTAAAAAAATGGGAAAAAATGGAAAAAATTTGGAAAAATTGAGGTTGATTTTCAACATAATTAATTACAAATTTTAAATTTTATTTGACATTTTTAGTGGTAGAACTACAATGACTTCATCAGCCACGCCTACGTTACAGTGAGCATATTGTTTTTTATAAACAAACAAAAAACATTTTATTTTTTGTGGCACCACAAAAAAAAACCCATTATACAGTACTACTATAAACGAATAAATATGCAACTGTTCTCATGTTTCGAGTCCAAAAACTAACATTTTGTGTAAAATATCTAATTGAATTGGATCTATCGTAAAATTGATATAAGAACATATAAAAGATTAATTCTTAAAAAGAAAAGTATCACACCAAAATTCAAAAATTCTTATAAATTAAGCGTATACTAATATCTTTTAAAAATTAAGTATGAAAACGTAAAGTTATTGAGTGTAATAACTAAGTTCCTTAAGACATAAGATTTAGGGATCTGGAGTTTGTTTTTACAAGAAACCCATCATTAGTTACTGTCCTTACTTAGCATCTCTCTAATTTGTTTAATTTATATATATATATATATAATTATTTAATCAAATTGTGTCTTAAACTAAATTATTAGCCATATGAAAATGCTTATATGATGCCCAGATTCAGGGAACAATTCACATGCCTTGTGAGCTGTGTTCTTCCTCTCAGATTATTCAGATTCTATATATAGGTCCATATAAATTTCCATTTTATGTTCTGAGTTTACATATTCACATCCAGTCTTGACCAAGATTCGACTAGTGAAGCTTAATGAGAACTATATATCCGGTGTACTTATATTTGTAAGCTATACGATTGAATATAAGTGCTGATATATGCTTACAGTTATGTTACTTATGTACATAAAAATACGTCCAAAAATAGTAATAAGAAAGAGACTACGAAAATAAGGCAGCTGAAAATTAATTGTAAACATAATACGCATAGAAACATCGGATACATGTCGAGAAGATAAAACCATGTGCAATTGCCTGAATTTCATTAGAAATCAAGAAAGAAGCTAACTTAAAAGAAATCAAGCATACGAAGAACTTACATATGTACAAGTTAATCACAAAGAAACGTAACCTCAATGACAGCCTTTTTCCCCCAAACTAAAAACTAAGTAAACAATCATCCTAACTAAAGTCTAATGCCTAAGAAAACCTAATAATCTTATGTATATGTATATATATATACGAAATAATTACACGATTAATTAAAAACACTAGACAAGTACGTAATCAATGCCACTCTTCAATCCCAACTAATAAATAACCTTCTCCCAAATTTAGTTAGTAAAAGTCGTCCCAACAGATCTCAAAGTCATCATCAATGTTATCATACGATGACTTGCTCCCACCCACCATCGCCACATTGGCCGCCGGATACGAAGATATCTCTGGCGTTGCGGTTGCGTTCACATCGGAACTTAAACCGGTTTCTTGAGATACACTCACGAGAGAATTTTCCAACTTGACCATACCCGTGTTATTATTGCTTACACCCATCCGGTAAACCGAACCGGAGCCGGAATTAGGAACCGAGTGGTAAGGGAAATCGAGGGTTTGGGTAGGGAGGAAAGTGTTGTTGACTGATGCGGTTGTAGGCTGCTGGTGGAGGACGGGTTTGAAGTCGTTTTGTTGGACGGCACCGGAGGAGCTTGGGCCGGGTTGACCCAAGAAACCCGGATCTATGAGAGGAGGGAGGGATGAGAAGTCTAAGAGATGATCAATGTTGTCGAGAGAATCAATCCTTGAGAGTTGGTTTGTAGTAGCAATAGTTATAGTAGGAGTGTTCTTGTGGAAAACCCTACACACCACCCATTCATCCTATAATCATCACAACAACAAAACAAAACAAAAATATTAGTTATAGATTGCTAATTAATTAAGCTCGTAATTAAAGTTTATGTTTTGTATTAATCTTGAACTAAGACATGTAATATAGAAGAACAACAACAACTATAAGATAAACATTTCCACACCAAACAAATTTTGTATGCATCAAACTCGGATCTATTTTATTGAACCGAATAAAACTAATTAAATCGAATCAATATTTTTCTACAAAAAAAAGGTTAAAACTTTGACATACCCTTGCGGATTTGGGGAGGTTATGATATGAATATTTGCCATCAAGACGATATTCATGCATGACCCAATTGGTCTTTTCACCTTTAGGAGCTCTTCCTCTATAGAACACAAGTGTTTTCTTCATCCCAACAAGACAACTTTTGCCTCTAAAGATCTCTTTGTCCTTACCGGTCGCCTTCCAATAACCGGACACGGTCGCACGGTTCGTCCTCATCCCGGTCGGGTACTTCCGATCCCTCTGGCAGAAAAAGTAAAACTCCTTCTCCCCCATCTTTGCCATCTCTGCATTCAAATCAAGAATCAGAATCTTTATCGATGGTGATTTCTGAAACGGTCAAAATAAAATAAAAAAGATCTTGACTAGACTTTACTTGGTAAATCCCACGGCTCGTTCTTGTTGAGGTCCGCTTCACCGATTGCAGCCGCGGTGAATCCAACGTTCAAGACCTTCTCTTTGAGGTAGCGAGTTACGATCTCTTCATCAGTTGGGTGAAACCGAAACCCCGGAGGCAAATCCAACACCTCCTGATCTCCTCCTTGATTCAAAACTACGCCGCTTTCTTCAACCATCTTGATAGATTTCAAGAAAATAAGAAAACAAATCAGGAAACTTTTTTAAGGAGATTGATCGAGGGATGTGTGTTTATTGCAGATATACGTAGGAACTTAAGAAGAAACGAGGTTGAAGAAAGAAAGAAAGAAAGAGAAGCAAAGGTTGGATAATTTTGAGGAGGAACTATGCAGTTAAAGGAGATGAAAATAAAAAGTATGAAATGGTTGAAAAAATGGCTTTATTTATATAGAGGAAGATAAGAGAGCTTAGCAATTTTTTTATTTAAACAACAATTACTTCTTTTCCTTTTTCTTAATTTTTTTTTTCCTTTTTTTTTTGGTGATGTAGCAAAAGACACGTAAGGTCTAAGCAACTTCCTGAATTGTTGAAAAAGCCGCACATTAGAAAACACTTCAAAAATATCTTAAATGCTATATGTATCCAATGTAGAGCGATTAGCATTATAAAATCTATAAAAAAATGTTACTGTTATTATCTGTTTTTGTAATCCTAGTTTCAGCTATCTTGGTTAAAAATTAGATAAATATATTTTTCTTCATAGTGTCAGGTAAATATTGTATTTTAATTAATAAAAATATTGCCATATGTGAAAATTAATTTATTGGGACGCTTCCACAAAGTTTCATATTTTAAATTTTAAGACCCTATTTAACTCTATATGGTGTGACACATCCCTAGAATAATTTTATGGTTAATAGAGGATTGATTAGATTTTCCAAATTTACTCAATTTTTTTTTTGTTTGTTTCTACATTCCGTATGACTATGTCAGTATAGTAATATCTTATGGCTTCCTTAGCCACCCACCAAAAAAATGGGCTTCGATAGCCACATGACATACATCTAGCTACCTTTCGAAAATAACTCCTTTTGGAAAGAAAATAAAGATTCGTATGGCAGAAAAAACGTTCGAAGCAAAATATACCACTCAAAAGTCTTAAAAGGTTTGGCTCCTCTTCGTGTTATGTACTTATGTGGACCCATATTATTGACAAATGTCTCCTTTTATTTCATTATTAATAATCTACCGTCCAATGTAACTAAAAGGAATCCATAAGAAAGCCCTCAATAAACTGTATGTTACTATTCGTTTTATTAAAATATTTTGATTAAATTTAAAATTTTAGAATCTATTATTTTTCATCTACTCAACTTTATGTATTTTCCATAGCCAATAGCTCTACTGATTGAACCATGTAAACTGAAAGGACAGTTTCCAGATTTTAATTTCGACAATGGAGAAAAATAAAATTTAGACGGTTTTGTACTCGGTTCGAAAGGATTATGGACTTTGAATCGGAAATCTCTTGGATATATAGAAAATTTATGTATATATTATCTTTTATAGAATTAGAAGATAAGATTGATCAGACGTTTATTAGTCGATATAGTATATATTTAATAATTTAGCAACCTTACTAGTGAAGCTGAAGGAATACAAATAATGTTTAAATTATCAACCAAGTGGTAGCAGTGACGTAATCTTCGACTTTTTTAATTGGTTTAGATAGATATATGTTGGCTGGCCAAAAAAAGAATTAAAAAGAAGATATTTGTTTGGACTTTATTGTTTTAATAATAGTACTTATATACCAAGTATATTGAACAATACTATACTTGATTGAAACAAAGTGAATGTATTGATTGTATTCCATGGTTAGAACTGTTTCACATTCATAATCGCAAAAAAATTGATTGATCTGTATCACTGTATGCATAGAACATAGACTGTAGGCTATTAGTTTCTACTCTTGTTTTTTTTTTTTTTAATCTCCACTAGTTTAATCGCATGTATTTTGGTTATATGAATATAATTTTATTTGCTGTCATCATGTAAATCTAGTTTAAATGGATAATTAACTTATATAATTTACCATTTTATCAATGTCGGCTTTATAATGTTTAATCATATTTGTGAAGGAAGACAACGTTTGCAAAGATTAATTAGAAGAAACAAAAAAGACCAAGCCTGTTCCCCCACCCACTAAAACAAAACCAAGTCAAAGCGTTCTAATTTTTATTTTTATTTTTTCTTTTACTCTTTAATCTATTTAATTATGAGATTTTCATGAGAAGGTTTTTGTAAGCCGAAAAATTAGAGCGAAAAACACATAGGGTTCCAGGTAATTCTAAACTCAAGTAGGAATCCAAATATGAAACCTGGAAAAGTTTCTTAAATTCCAAATATTAGCAGAGAACAAAGAACATTATCGAGTGGAAACCGTATCTCGAATAGATGACTGTCAATTATAAACTGCCACTGTATAAATTAAAATTCGGCCCTGTTATCGATTCATGAATAAAATTCTATAATATTAGTAAATATTTTCTCTGACTCTTTTTTTGTAGCATGGTAAGAACTATTCAAAGTAAACATGCATATCAATACAAAAAATATAAATCATATGACTCATTAACGCCTAACGCGCGTACATATTAAAAAAAAATTCATATGATGAGAGTATATTCTAGCTGGCATTAACAATTAAAAAAATATATATACATATATATATATATATAATAGTTGGTTTTTGTGGATATGATGAGCGAAAATACTACTCCAGAATCAAGAAAAAAATTGGGTGCATTCTTTGAAAAGTTTCAACGATATGACGCCTAATGGCCAACTAACTTAACTGTCTTAATTTGTCTCTATCCTCCTCCTTCTGGAGTAATAAATTATTTTTAATGAAGGTACTTATAATTCGCATATATGCTTTTCATACTTCGTATTTCCATGTTTATGTCGGTTAAACCAAACCAAAAGAAATGCCCCATCAATCAAACCAACTATATTATATTATATTTTAAATACATTAGTGGAACTAGTTTGAAGAACATGCAGAAAAAAAAAACAAAACAATCAAACTTAACAGTAATTTTTTCTTAAGAAAAAAGTCTAACAAGAACAAAAAATCATATACGAATTAATTAGATTTGAATTGACTGCACCGAAGGAATGAAATTCAAACAACTTCGATCAAAAACCTGTTTTTAAAATAAATGTATCGACAGCTAATCATATTCAATCGAGCTCGTCTTTTTCTGAAAGAAGGTTAGCGTAGTTATTCAATGGTATGCAATATACTCTTTCAATTTTATTTTATTTGTAGTTTTAAGTTTTTGCATATTAATTATAAAAATATAGATTTATTTATTTTATCCTTTATTAATATTTTTTTATTGATCAATACATTAAAACAATATGAGTAATTTAAGAAATACTACTAAACTAATGCATTGGAAACACAAAACAATATTTATAATAAAATAAATTTAAAACTCAAAAACTACACTTATTATGAAATAAAGGGAGTATTGACTTCCTAATTGTATTTCTGATACTTAAATTATTTAAAAAGTCGTTAGTACTTGCAACAACTCACCGACTTAGTTAAAACACTTTCAGAAACAATTAACTCACGGAGTATTAATTAATGCAATCTCGATTTTTTTCTTTTTGGCTGATCGTTTTATTGACCGACATTTTTTACCAACATCCGAAACAAGTTCCAACAATATAAATAAAATATTAGTACGTGTGGACAATACAAAAAAATGACGTTTGTGTGAACAGATAATTAAAAATCTATCAATCTAATGAAATGTTAACTAAATTCGAAATTATATACTGTAAGAAACATTCTCATATTATATAAAACTGGATAAGAATAAGGTATCAGATAAACCGGTATACAATAATATAATGTGGACCGCAAGTTTTGGAATAAAATTAGGGACCTTAACTAAATTTTTTTAAACTACTGTTCTTATATTTTTATTTATCTGAAATTTCTCTTTCATTTATTTTTTAAAAATTCGTATAGTATATGTTTTGGCGCGTGGACCCCATAATAGAATAGGAAAAGATTATAAAATGTAGCTTAAGAAGGTTGACTTTTACTTCCAAAGGCAAAAGACTTAAAGGCCAAGGAGCCGCATCATTTTTGGTGACGACATCTGACGTATACTTCTTTACCTTTATTGGGTCATCATGTGGGCCCAGCCCAGGCCTTTTAACTATCAATACCCGATCTTTCTAGTTTCTACACTTAACTTGTCCTCATCTGCATAGTAACATTATTTTTAATGCAGTTAGATCTCAGTTAACACACTAGAAAACTTTTTAAAACAAAATTTTTATGTTATCATAGTGTGATGCAACAATCTTTTGGAATATTATGAAAAAAAAATTAAAATTGGTTGGCAGTTTTTTTCTTGAGTAATTTTGACACACATATGGGAGTTATGTAGATGTAACAAATATTTTTTATGTAGCATAAATGCGTAACCGTTTGATGATGACGATGATGATGATGTCATTAAACCTTCCTCAAAGTCATGGCTACCACCACTAGTCTTTTAGTCATGCGTGTATAATATACACAAAATGTACGGATTTAAATGTTTAATATTTTGGAAATCTTTTAAATTAATCCCACTTAAATTAATTTATTTAGTAGTATAGCCTTCGGAATCAAGTGGGTCGACTAATTATAACTAGCCTATAGATACTTAATAAAATTTAGACTTCAATTATTTGTTTTTTAGTTCTAAAACATCAAAACAAAATTATTTGTTTCTTAGTTCTAAGACAGGTTATTTCAGTTGCAGCTGCAATAATTTGGGATTTTAATATAACCTAAGCATCAAGACGCCATAATTATATATGCCCTAATAAATATGGATTTTTTTCAAATGGCTAATAACTTGAGAACATGGTATATGGATTTTTTTCAAATGGCTAATAATTTACTACCGTTGCAGTAAAGTTTTACCATCCAAAAAATTATCAAAGTTATTAACATAAGTATACAAAAATAAACGGTAGAGAGACGGTGTTAAGCAAAGGGAGATATAATAATTTTATTGGATGATTATATGATTATATATATATATATATGTATATTTCATTTAAAATAATAATTTGAAAAAGAAAAAAAAAACTATGTTTAGTCAGTCATCCCGTTAGTGTCGTCTCACAAGGCTAATTGGCACTGCACATAAGCCATCGTTTTCTGCTCCACTGTTAAAATTAATTTGTGTTTCACAAAACTATAGAGATTACAAAGACAGGTAATCTAATAATTTATATAATATCATTATTTTCTTATTGTACAAATTTAAATTTGCATAATGCATATTATTTTTTTAGAATGATATATTCTATATATTAAATAGTTGGAAAAAATATATTAACTAAATCTATTAGATTTAAAGATGAAAATAGACTCAGAGGTCCACGTTTATTTAGACTAAAATAAATCATGCATTCAGTCATATAATATAATTTATTTGAGGGGTCATATAGTTTAATCAGATGTACTTATAAAATTTATAAATAAATTGATCAAATCTCAAAATTTGGACACTTGTATGCCCACTGGAGTATATTATTATATTATTATTATTATATCACAGAAGAACAATAAAGATTGTATGGCCGGCTCCGTCACTTCGATATTTAAAATAATATATTTAATAAATGACTTATTTGATTTCTTTGTCTGAACTCTGAACTCGTATTCTGGAAATTAAATAGCGAAATTGCTTAACAATAGACAATAACATGGCCTGTCCTTAATATTATTCTTTGACACATTATCCACTATATGCCGCGAAAGATGGGACAAGCCTCTGTAGAGTCCAAACTAATCATTTCGTTCTCTTCTTATCCAATTAATAAATCTTAAAAAAAAAAAAAAAAACTGATTTGGTTACACCTATACAAAAGAAAGAACATTATTGTCTTAATTTTTTCAAAAGATTTAATTGTAAGACATAAGATGATTTATGTCAGTGCATACGTGCGTGACTTTATAAAAAAGCTCCTCCGTGTGGAATCGTTATCAAGATAAACATTTTTTTTCTTCTTAAAAAGTAAGTTCATATGAATAACTGATTTTCTTGTGATCGGTCTCTAGTTACCATTTGATAAGTAAGTAAATGTTACTAGTTTTATTTATGTATCAAGTATATCTAATATGTTTGATCAACCTTCATTGACATCAAAATAAATGTTATACTAGTTTGCATATATAAATATGTACCAAGTGTGCCTAAATGTATATATGTAGGATTTCCATATTATATATTGTATCTATAAACTTGTTGATCAGTGTGAACTTTAATATGCTATTTTTTTCAACTAACATGCATGTGATGTCGTAGGCATAGTTTCGTTTGTTTTGTCAGTTATGTAACTATGAATTCTAACAAAATTCTAATAACACATGAAAGGTTCGGTGAAAAAGAAAAGAAAAACAACAAAGAATTAGCTGATGATGGCAGTAATAGAAGTACTATTATTCAGGTCTTCACGTGATTGCTGTTTGCTTCTTGAAATTTTCAGTACCTATAATAGATTTAAAATTAATTCGATCTTTTCATTTTTTTTATTAACGAACCCAAGTCCTCGAGATAGACTTTTTAAAAGTATAGATTAAGTTTATATTACAAACGATTTTGTAAAGGTTCGGTGAAATTGCTCCGTCGTTACAACACACACACAAAGACCTACTACTATTTTAGTAAGTCTTATGTAGCATGTAGTTAAATAATCCAATGTACTAATCATATTTACGACAATGCCAATATCAATTCATTAATTAGACGTGACCGTTCCCTTTATAATCATAAAACACAATTGGACGTTAAAAAAAAATAATAAAACAAAATTGTTAGGATAAAAAATTACAACGAAATTTGTAAATCATAAATGAAATTGTTAGTATTTAATATTAGGAGAAAAAATTGTGTTGTGAAAGTAACACGTAAGATTATTTTAGAAAATAAATGTGCTTCGCTGTCGTTGATGATAAAGATATAAACTGGGAGGTGCAAAGTCTTATCTTCCTTAAGAAGCCTCAGCACTGTCAGCAGTCTACTAAGAAATCTTTTTGTCATGTACTATTTCTCAAAAACAATATCGAAATGAAATGCAATTTTTTCTTAATTTCTGAGTATATTCTTACTAAATATCCCTAGGTTTTTAAAATTCCCAAATAATATATTTTCCCAGTAAAATTATAACTTTTGACGCATATGGTAGTAATTGGTACGTGATAAACCCGAATAGGCAAATAACGATAACCGACTTAGTCTAACCTCAATGATTATTAATACCGGTTCCACCAAAACGCGCTTTCGATAATTATATCTTGGTGCCTCAAAAAGCCCACTTGGGCCTTTGGGTCTGGATGGGCCGTTAATGCCCATTTATTATTCATAAATTCTGGAAATTTTGAAAAGTAAATTAAACTATATAGTTAGATAAGGTTTCGCTGGTAATGTCGTTTATCCGATGACTTTATACCACTGGAAAATTCTTCTTCTTTTTATAAATTGTGGAAAAATCTTACTTTAAATAGAATCAGAAGAAGATCGTTTGAACCATAATTATAAAATAATGACATCACTAATTTCAATATAAGCTTGTATTTGATATGATCAACACTGATTCTATAAATATTTTTCCTACCCCCACAATAGTATTGTAAATATCTAAAGATCCCCACTTTTTAATCATACATATGTCCCTAATTCGCCATTAGGTTTTGAAAGTAACATCCTCTCTAGCCTTGATATAAAAGGTGAGGACTCATCAAGAGTTCCTGGTTCAAGAAACTAGATCGTTGAATCATACTATGATCCAATTGATCTATCCTATTATTATAACTAAAATTAGGACTCATCATCTTGTTCGAAGCATCTATCCTTTCTTCCGCAAAATCCAGTCTCTCTCTTTTGTTTCCGATGCTGCTAGTCTCTGAAGTAGGAGAGCTCAATTGTGGTAACTTTTGATCCAAGTAATGGTTTCCGTAGATGTCAGGATTAGAGAAATTTCCGAGCGTGAAAGAAAACTCTGACTCGTTACGAATTTCAGGATTTTCGTTTAGAAAATTTGCGAGGAATGTAAAATCTGTAGCGTCTAATAAGTTGGAGAATGAACAAGAAGACTTCTGGCGTTTAAGAGGTTGATCGTTTGGCAAATTTGGTGAAAAGGGTTTGAGGACTACGAATGGTTCTTTTTGATCATTTTCCTCATGTTCTTGATCGCTTGTTGCTGAAGCAACAACATCAGGTGATGACAATGAAGAACCGTGTGATTTCTTGTAAATCCGGCAAAGAACCCAATCATCCAGCTGCAACAAAATCAAGAATATTAAAATTATAAGTATTGGGGTAAAATAAAAATAAAAAACAATCAACAAATAAGTAACTTCGAAAGAAAATAAAATAATGGTTTATATACTGTAATTAACACGAATTTGAAACCAACTTTTTTTCTTTGATTAAGTAAAAATAACCATAGTAATTTATATTTTGTAAAATCTTACCCTCATCGAATATTCTTTAGATTTCAAACTCCTATCTCCCAAATTATTATTGACTTCGTTAGAAGAACTCCTAGAACAGCTGATTCTTTTGGGAGATAAAGATTCGGAAAGACGATATTCATGCATGATCCAATTGGTTTTAACACCTTTTGGAGGCTTTCCTTTATAAAACACAAGAGCTTTTTTTATACCAATGTTTTCACCATTTGCTACCGCTATCAATTTATCTGTTCCAGTAGCTTTCCAATATCCAGACGCAGCCGCTCTGTTTGGTCTTGCTCCGTTGGGATATTTCCTATCCCTTGGACTGAAAAAATACCATTCTTTCTCCCCAAACGGTGCCTTAGCTGATTGATACAAATCAAACAACATGTTGTAACACTAGTAAAAAATGTAACAAAAGGAAATATATATTTTGTTAGTTAATTAATTACCTGGTAAATCCCATGGATCGGATTTGTAGATATCGACATCTGCGATGATCGAAAGAGGGACCGGTGAAGAGGAGACTTTTTTTCTTAGGTAGTGGAGAATGAGTTCTTCATCTGTTGGATGAAATCGAAAGCCCGGTGGTAAACTCGATCTTGGATCCTTGTTTATCATTTTCTCTTTCGATGATATTTAGAATCTTATATGTAAATAGAAAATTTTGATTGACAAGAAAAAAACAACGAAGGAGAAATATTATATTTTTGGTGAGGAGCCAAAGATTGAAATTTTTTCGTAGAGCAGGTTGCGAGGGCAATTTATGGTGTGCGGATTTTTGTCTTTTAGTGTTTGTATGCATACTTTTAAATAAAAAAGAATATAAAAGGATTAGAATTTTAGAACAAAGGAAGTATACAGAATATTATTTTCTGTAAAGTAGACCCGGAGAAAAAAATCCGAAAAACATGTTAAAGTAGTTAATAAAAAGAAATAAATTCAGTTAGGATTAATTTCAATTAAACAAGAGAACCTTTTAAAAAAATATATATTTAACTTTATGGAGAGAAACTAACAAGTATCGTCATCAAACCAAAGCATGTTTTATGAACAGAAACTGAAATACATAATTATATACTTTTCTTACTCGAAATTTTGGTCGTTTGTGCACGTAGTACATCTTCTCCTAGTATTAAATATACAATCCGAATTTGTATATAATTACGAAAGTCGTCCATTTTTCAAGAAAAATATAATAACATAGTAAGGACCTAAGTATGAACACAAAAGTTCCGTTTTCGAATTATTTAGTTGTTTTTTTTGGTCATCCGAAAATTTATTATTAAAACTATTTAGAAAGTTTACAAAAACCAGAACTAATCTTAGAGATTTTAACTAAAGAAATCAAAATCTTATGAGACATAAGCCAACAAATTCCAACTAAAAAAATTGAAATCTCAGGAGATACAAACTCGATTAATCGAGAAACAAACTTAAAACAAATAAGTGAAATATGCTAATTTGAGATTTAACAATCCACATATTCATCCTTCAATCATTTTTGCTTTCCGGAGATAATAAACTGATTAGATAACACCTTAACAATGATAGAATCATCCTCTCTTGATGTTTATAAACTTCGAAAATTAGAAATTTGTGCTTTCAAAAAGTGGCAAAACGGAACCTCAGATGACAAAAAATGGGTTCGTACAGATGCCGAGGCCGGTTGCATCAACAGTTGTTCGAACAAATCCGGTGAGAAGGAAACGACAACCAAATCAAACCTCGACTAAATCTGATAAATAATTTTTGTGGAGGAGACTAACTAAGCTGCCTAATCAACTCATTATCCACACAGATATAAGGATGATGAAGGATGCGATTTGATTAGGACTTTGAAAAATATAAGCATAAGAGAACTGAAACCGTAGATCTAAAATTTCAAACTAAAACAGCAATTAAAACAAAACCAAAAAAAACAATGGCAGGAGAGAAACACTGGATAAAAGGACAGATGAAGCTAATAGATCTGATATACAATTAGCTGTGAAATCGAAGATATTTGCAGACAAACCGCACCATTGGTCATTCAGATCCGGCATCTTCTACTTCCTAACCAACTATCCGTTTCAGATTTTAAAGTTTTAGCCTCTACTTCATCATTATCTTTAACCACTAAAAATTATCTCTGTTTTGATCCTCGAAAATAAAAAAATACGAAGAAAAACAGATGACATAAAGTAAACAAGACTCAGACCGACGCTGGCACTGTGGGAGCTGCCTAGGTCACCAGAGCTAGCCTAACAAAGCCTCTAGAAAAGTTTGTTTTTTTTGCCTGTGGAGGTCGGTTCAAATTATTTAGTTGTTTATTTCGTGTCATTGAGTGTGAATAATTGAAGAAGTTTTGTTAGAGAAGTGGACCCAAACGAGACAGCTGTGTCCTCTGAGATTACATCTGATTGGTTAGTTTTACTTTTGTCCTAACCATATCCACGTAAGCCCAGATGCGGCTGCTGACGCCAGCATCATTCTATAGTCTAATTATTGTTGTATCCTTTTTCAGTGTGGAAATATCTAAAAACAATTTCGAGAAAAAACTTGATAATTCTAAAGTATTTATTCAAATGAACTTATTGCATACTTGAATGGTGTTACATATAGTTAAATTTGATCATGAGACTGTAAATTAATTTATTTTCAGTTTAGTGAAGAAATTAAATCAATAAAACAGTACAACCCTAACGTATTATATCAAAAGCGATGATTGCTACTTTATCTGATTCATTGTTTTTTCCAGGTTTGTTAGGTTAATTGAATTTTTCCTATTTTCCTAATATATATAGCAGTTATCATTCATGAATGGGGAAATTAGGTTTGTATGTACAAAAATAGAAATGAAATATATGAAAGAGTTTTCATTCGTCCCTCAAATATTAAAGAGATAAGAACAACTTTAAAATTAAAAAAAAAATCTTTGAAATGGTGATACCCTTACATAAATGTTTTTTATTTTTTTTGCATATTCATAATCATAATGGGCTTGAGCAATTGTGCAGCACAGGCATAATTGTAGTATATATTCATAGACAATATATTTCATAGTTGTTATCCAAATCATGTTTAGTAATGTATTTATTCTTTCTTCTGTGTAGAATATTAAATTGTAACATAAGAGAAGGTAAATAGTCAAAAAGTTGAGATAGTATAAAAATTGTATCACACATATATCAAACGTTCGATTATTCCAAACACATATATTTTCGGTTCTTATCAATACATATTTTTATAAGAAAAGTTGTATTTCTTTTTGATGAATAAAAGTATTTTGATGCTTTATTAAAATATGAATAGTTTTTACTACTTATATGCAAACAACACATTCAAGGGCAACTAAACAATAGAAATCACACCTATAATTATTAGATAATTGTTTTTACATAGTTATTATAGCACTACGTTAGATTCAACACAATATTTACGTAATTGAAACTACAAAACTCTAAAAATAATAAATTATAAAAGCGTTGAATTGCGGATGTTCAGTACTTGTAAAGTTGTTAAGAGAAATTGAATAATTCCAAATTTTGATTGGATTAAATGAGATAAGAACTAACACAAAAGTAATTTTGACAAAGTGCCACACTAACATGTGTAAAGCCTAAAGAACAATAATTTGTTGACAAACGAATAAACAAAAACACCAATATTTTTAATCTAATATATTACTAAAATAGTAATTAATAACGTGTTTTGTCTAATGAAGCAAGAATTAAATTAAACTTAATTTGATATGTTTCTTGGTAGGATACAACCCAAATTTAAACATTTGTTTCTTCCCAAAGAGCAAACGTGGAGTCACAAGCACCCACATGATCTATTAAACGTTTTCTTTAAATCGTAATTACTAAGTTAATTATACTAGATTAATGATATTAAACAGACATAATTCAGATAACGTTTGTTTTTCTTAGATGATAATGACATGCCACGGCGGCATTCACACACACACGCAAACCACACGCTAAGTACGCGTCAGTTATTTATATATTGTAGAAATAGTACGCTATAATGGTGTAATCAAATAAACCATTAATTGAACCTTAGTTCGCCGGATAAAAAGATACTTGACAAATAAGTTTTTCGTTTCATATAGAAGTAGTTGAATGTTAGGAATCATCACAAATAAGATGTATATGAAGTAAAAAAAAATTCATTCAAATCTCAATCTGCTCTCTATACCATGGATGTTTAGTTGAATTTTCATGAAATCTTTGAAAATTTAACTCAAAACAAATTGTTAACAAGTTGAGATATCTTATGTCTTTTATAGCACATTTGTTACTCCTTTAACTATTCATACTTTTGCATTGTATATATAGTTATTAGTCAAATAATGTGACATCAACGTTAGAAACTACTACTGATTATGAAACTTAACATATATTGATATATATTATACGTGCACGTACGCATGACAAAGCTAGATTAGCAAGCAATTAAAAAAAAAAACATAAAATTTTTTAAAAAATTGTAAGGGAAATCAATTACCAACAAAATAAAAGTACTTAAAGAATTAGATGTTACTAGACTAGTCTTTTAAAAACTGATCTGACTTTCTTTGTTTGGTTTTGTATGAAATGGAGTTATGCGCCAATAAGGTAACTAAAAAATAAAAAATAATAATAAACATACAAAAATTTTCTCTCAAATATTATAATAATATCTAAGCAACCAATAAATAATAAACTTAAGAAGCACGGGAAATTAAATAGTCAACGTGCCAGCAACCACACGTGTGACTTTCGATTTGTCTATGTCAACAATTTTGCACCTACCTAGATTATAGGTGAGCATGTTCATTTTAATATGTTTTTCTTTTGGGTTCAAAATTCATTTTATATGGTTATAATTTTTTCTAGTAGGAAATTTGTTACCGTATGAATAGTTTGAATAACTTAAAAAGTAAACGTTTGACCAAAGGAAAACTTCAAAAAACACTAATAAACGTTGCAGGTTTGCAGCTACAGTGACGAGTAGTGTTGCTCTGAAAAAACAATACCAGACGAGTTATTTGAATATAGACCAGTGAATACACTTTAAAAAATATTTCTAAACATATGTTGTTCAGATGTCTAAATTTTTCTCTTTGTCCTTTTGACATTTTTTTTCTCTTTATCAACGTTCGAACTTATTCAATGATATACACTTAAACTTCTATAAATTAATATTCAATTTATTAATATTCACTAAATTAATATTTTTTTTCAATTCCAAATTACTATTTTGATCTAAATATTATTTTTATAAATTAATAACCTCGATAAATTAATAAAATATCATAAAAATATATTGGTCCTAATATTATTAAATTATAGAAATTTTACTTTATTATGATTTCTGCATTTCTGCATGTATTATGTTGTCCTATATACACTAGCTTGTTTGGTAAGAATTAGGTTGAATACACTAATGAAATAAAATTGATATGATGCTTGACCTTATATAGAAGGAGAGATATATTGTATAAATATATTAATTACGGACCAATTGAAAGGATTTATATCATGAGTATTTGAATTGCAGATTATACTAAGAAATTTGATGTTTGCACCAGAATGAATGAGAATATTTGCGGTTACTAGAAAAAAAATATATAAATACGGTTGCTAAAAAACAAACAGAATAGACGCAAAAAATGAAACACATACAGTGAAATAAATTTAGAATGATGCTTTAAACGTCAAAGTGATTATATTAACGTCATTTTTTTCCTTCTACGAGGCATCGCATTTTTCTTTTCAAATACTAGCATGTTGTGCTTATTAGCTTCATTTAGACAGAGAAATTCCCAACCTATATTTTATTTTGAATTACACATACAGACATCGGTGTGCGTATAGGTTATTTGTTATAAAGTCTAAATCGTATGGGAAAATAAGGGAGAAATAGACGGTTGTAGAAAAATGGAAAACGCCAAAATCTAAAGAAGCTTTAGAAATTAAAAAAGAAATAGAAGTATTATTATAATAAAACAAAGCCGTAAAAGATAGCATATGCCAAAAGAGAAGTAAGTCCACACTCCTCCAATTATTTTTGATATTACCCACTAGAATGCAACGGTTTTCTAAATTAATAATAAAAAAAAAAACAAATCATGATCGAACGAATAATATATTGATCATCAATTAATTTCATTGTATTATTTCTATGTAAGATGTAAATCTTTTGATGAATTCATTTCATCAAATTTGGTTCGTAACTTGAAAAATAATTGGGTTTCATATAAGTTACTCGTACGGTCGTTTTCATTTACTACGATTAATGTTTGTAATTGTTTTTTGTTCATTTTACATATATTGACATCTTCTAAATTTCTATGCAATTATAATAAAATACTTTTTTTTAGATATAGTTATCAATATTTATGGTTATCAATATTTATTGATACAATATGCTATTCAATATATAAAACCATTTTTTTAAGTATGTAAAAAACTTTTAACAAATAAAATTTCCGATCGGAAAAAATACCAATGTTCATGTCAGTTCACATCATTTTCTTCTATTTCTTATTTATCTTTTTAAAATTTGAGATTGCGTTCTCGTTTCTGGAATGATGGATACTAACTTAGTTGAATAGTGGTCTCTTTACGTAATTTAAGAATTGTATATTGTACTTTTAGCACTCATTTTCTCCTCTTTCTTTATATCTCACCACTTTGTAAAGATAAAGATGGAAAATAATATACACATAAATATGGGTATTATCTTATATTAAGAAAATATCTAACAAATTTAGATTTTCGTTTATCTCAATAAGTGTGTTTAGAAATAATGAAAGCTTACTTGTTCTACTGAAATTTGAACACTAACTTGTCAAGTTTCCAACTACTCACCAATCAACATCCTATACTTTTAAGTTCTAACTTTTGTAATTTTTTCCAAGCCAAAAAATTATTTCTGTTTTCTCTACCTTAAGTTCTATCATCACATCTATGAAAAAGATTTTTAACATGTTATAAACGGTGATGTACAGCCTAAACTATTAGTCATAAAACGTTTTATCTGCTGAAAGCAACCAATAGTAAATTGATTGTGAACCAAATAATCTTATATCATTGAAGTCTATAAATAGCTATACCCGATTGAAGTTTCATGATATTTCTATTGTTGATTAGAAGTATATTAATGTATATTATTACGTTGGTCTGCGAAGTCAAGTTAGTGACATATAGATTAGAATGAATGGGCGTGTAAACGGTCATAAATCAAAGTAGTTCAGTTTAGATGACAGGGCCACTCATCTAACGTATAAGTTCCAAACTATATTCTACCTTTGACTGGTCAAGGCTCATCTCCAAGTCTTTTTACACACTTATCTTCGAAATTAGTATTATTATTTATATATTTTTTGCTCAACAAGAATTCAAGGGAAAACATATTGGCCTAATATTGGAATTTATTGGGAATTTGACATAAGAGTACAGATATGGATATAATCATGCTTGCTGTATAAATCAATCAAATCCTAATAATTATTGTAGGTTTTGAAAAGAAAAGAACAGAGAGACGATTCTACATGGACATGCTAGAATCTCAAATCCTAAAACGGTCAAAGAAAAATAGGCCCAATAAGGAAATTGTATTTATAAGAAATAACCCAAGGACACGTATGCAGTTAGGTTTACAAAAAAAAATTAAAGTAAGATAATTAAGAATCGAAACTCTTTTCTCTAGATGATTATTGTAACAAAAATCGATAGAAAGGAACTAAGGGATTACGATGATAACAAAATTTTGAGGCAGGAAAAAAAAGCTTGTAGGGTAGATTTTGGGAGAAATCAAAAGAATATGGGGTTTTGTGCAAATACCTAAAATTGCCTCACCCTCATGGTGAGGATACGGCTTCTATGGCGCTTCCTAGTGGCCACGCAGCTTCCACGGCGTAATCTCCGTATTTCACTTTCTTCACCAACGTTATTGTCTGTGACGCTCTCAATCCTTTTTATTTTTTAACAAAATTAAGATTACACACAATTTTAATTGAAGTTTTTGGTTAGTGAGTTTAAAAAATGTAGAAAAGAGTAATTTACCGAATCCATCAACGAGAAGAGCATACTGGTAAACAAGATCCAAGCACAAGTAAGGAAGATTATCTTCCTCCACACGTGGAAACTTGGATTTCCCTTCTTCCATTCTCATGTTACAAGCTTTGCTCGCTGCTTTCTCGAAGTCAATTGGTCGAACCTCAGCAACAGATTGCTTCGGGTCAACAAAACCAGCCTGTCATCATCGTTGACGTTATTGTCTATGATGGCTCAAACTCAAAGTCTAGTGGTCCAACAATTGGATGTTTCCTAAGTGCTTGATAAGGTCTAACAAAAGGCGATTAAATATTACCTCTGCGGCTCGATCAAAGAAAAATGATGCAACAAACATATTCTTTTGGCCACCACCGCCTCCACCATTCCATACTCCACCGAATGTGCATCTCATGTGTGTACACAGTGAATCATTGACTTTGAGTGTGTTAAGAACTACTCGCCGGCATTCATCTAGATTTGCACCGGATGGAGAAGCTGCGGCTTTAAACGCATTTCCTCCGTATTTGTAAGTACCTGAAATGAATCACTGAGTTTAAAGGAAACAGAAAGTGCACTCCAATACTAGAGCAACAGCATATAGCCCACATATTCCATAATTCTAGCTTCCACTTACCAGCATAACCAGTCACGATGCAGGGGTTGGTAGAGTCCTCAGATAATTTCAAAATCTCAGCCCGGGCAGCCAGTAACCCATAATGTAGGTAGCTGCAATTAACAAGCCATACGATATTGCGTTAAAAGTTGAAGGATAAATGAAACCCAGTCTTATGCATAGCATGTAAATAGATTTAAAAAAAAAAGATCTAATGAGTACAATTGTACAAAAGCAATGAAAATTAACCAACCTATGAACATAGAGGTAATACTTCCGTCCCTTCAGATACATTTCTCTGACATAAGAATCCTCCCCTTCTAATGGTTTTGGTGCAGTTGCAGCCTCTTCCTCTGATATAGCATATGCCATTTGAACCGAACCCCCTCCAAGATCAACCACTCCAACTGTATCTGAGTACGGCTTTCCCAAAGTCTTTAGCAAGTAGTTAATTGTGACCTTAAGAATGGGCAATTTGGAGAAAATGAAAACTTGTTACTTGACTACAGGTTGTTAAGATAAAACAAAAATATTCAGGGAGATCAGTCCCGGAATTACTTCAGGATGGAAGATTAAAAAAGACTTAAAGATCTAATCAGGCACAGAAGTCTCTAAGTGTACCATAATAGAATGAAAATACAAACTAGATTTAACATGAATCTGACACTAATAGATGGCAAGAAATACAACATACCCACTGATAAGAACCTTCTTGAGTACCATCAAGAACAGTAACTGCATTTGCTTCAGTCTTCAGCCTGCTTCTATCTTTCAGGAGCTCCCTAACCTTAAAACAATATTATATTTTAGTATGAAAGCTAGACAAGCAGGCGAATATCTATAGAAATCATACAAAAATTACCGCTTGCAAAATGTTTTCAGAAGCTTTGTGACCCAAAGCCCTCAAACCTGCAGTTGCCTGAAATAACATAATGCAAAACATAAGAATGGATGACCACATGAATAGCTCTAATTGTCTTTGTGTGGAAGGAACTCGTTTCCATACCCCAACTCTGACAGGAGTCTTAGGACGCAACTCACGGGGAACAGAAGCTTCGGCTTTGTCAAGAAGAGTTACCAATGAGTTTGCTGATTCACGCGGATCATTAGGATATGCACTTAAACCCGGTTTTAGCTGAAATAATATCAGAATAAAAGTTCAGCCACAAAAATCCTAGCGAGCTCAAATGCCACAAAAAATGTATAATAAACATTGCAGTACAATGAAACAATGAACAAAAGGAATCTAATTTCGTCCGATCAAGCTAAGGGGTATTATATTATCTCTCAAGCGAAGATATCACAAATATTACCCTGCTATAACACATTACCCCAAGAACGGGCAGATTCTACTCAACTTCAATTTAAATAAAATATTGAAACAGAGCCAATGCGATTTCCAAAGCTAACAGTAGAAACTTAACCAAGACAATTGCATCATTGATTACAAATCAAATATCGCTTAAGATCAATCTAGCATTGCCAGGGAGAGATCGTTATACATTTCTGATATGCTAAACTATGAAACAAAAGAAGAGCAGAACAAATGCAATACCTGTAAGAAGAGCTCGAGATCATTCTCCAAAGGAATGAGATCCAAATTCTGATCGAAACAATAAACATGCACACGGCTTCCAGAACTTCCAGCATCAAAAATCACAGCGTAGTTCTTCGGACCCCTCGAATTCTCGCGGTTTTTCATCGTGTACCCCTCAATGACAGAGACGGACGTCGATGTCCCCGGGATTAACAGAAGCACTAAACCGATCAATACAATAGGAATCGAGATCACGAGTAAGAGTCCGCGATGTCGATGGATCTTGTCAGCAAGAGATTCGTGCCTCCCGATCGCTCGCTTAGCCGTCATTTTCCCTCCGTCGATAGACAGAAGGCCTTGATGAGAGTCGGAGGTAGGAGAATGGTTACCGGATAATCCGGGGGCTAGTCCTGACTCTAATAACTCAGAAGCAGAAGGCGAACGGTAACGGATCTTATTGCTGGTGGCGGAGGACGCCGGCGTCTTCAGCGACTGCGGTGGATCCTTTAACGGATCCAGATCGGCGATCGATTGCAAGTTTCGGGTGCTTACAGTATTGATCCCAGGCTTCGATTCAAATTCTGCCACAGATCTGAATCGGGAATTTGCGTGAGCGATAGGACCATAACAGAGACGTTACGTTATAATTTAAAGATTGAGGAAGAGAGTTGGGTAACATCCACTTAAAGCTGATATTAATGTAAAGTTTGGGCCAAACTTTTTAAGTAAACTGAAATTAAATTAAAGCTAAATTGATATTAAATAATTCCTTCTTGTTGAGAGAATTAATTAACCGGGCAAAACTAATCGGTTTCTCCTCTTGCCTTTTTTGATTTAGAACCAAATTAGAGAATGAACCAAATAGACCAAAATAAACCAGACATTAATAATCTAAACGATTCTAGGCCAGAAGAGTCTGAATGGATATGTGCACAAACAAGAGAAAAGTGACATACGCACAAATCCAATAAAAAAGCATGAATCTAAACAATGACAAGGAGATTTTTGATTTTTTTTTTCTCTCCTTATTTTAGAATGGAACAACTTTCTGAATCTTTCTACATCACAAACCGGTGAAGAGTCTGACCGGTGTTCTCCCGATTGGTTTTCCTTAGGCTTTCTTCTGCTTCGGCTTCTGCTTCTTCTTCTGGGATCGAGGTGGCGGGAAGATAGTACGGAAGACCAATGCAGCAGATAATGCTCCTACGAAAGAACTGATCCAGTAGACATAGAAATGGTCCCATGTGTTGTGAGAGCTGTACATGAAAGCCCACCCAAATGCCTGCATTGCAAACACACA
>CM051371.1:18667834-18792834 GCA_028015245.1 Cardamine occulta | reverse complement strand
AGACAAATATAGAAAGGTGCCATGTGAATATGCAAACCCCAAACAATAAGAATGCTTCTGCAATTTAGCAGAGGTAAAGGAATGAGACATCTTGTATACTTACAATGGCAGGATTCATAGCTGGTCCAGTGTATTTAGAACCAGCGACAACCAATGAGATTGTTGCAATAGCAAGCAAGAATGTCTTGGCGAGCAATCTCCGTGGACCCCTAAGGATAATTAGCAAAACCGCAAAGGTAATACCAAAACTTAATATGGTTTCTGCAATAGCTCCAGTGTGCGCATCAACCTGAAGTGAAGGCCCACTAATCATATGCTTGTATTTCTTTGGTATGAACTCCATGATGGCCAATGCACCTCCTGCAGCACCAGCTGCCTGAAATAACCAAAATCATCTCCAGGAATTAAGATATCATAATCAAGAATCAGTGAAAAGAAGGATCATGAACATTGGCTGACAATAAGGAATATTTGTTCCTGCTAAAAGGCAATAATAAACTCATTTTACTCGATTTATCTCTCCAAAAGAGTACAAAATTACTTCTTGCTGAATCAGGCTTTACCAAATATTCAATAAAAATTCTCTCTTTATGTGTTATACACAGAAACACATGGACACGCAAGAAACTTGAGAAAAAGGCTAAAGAAAAGACAAATAAATATGGACGAAAAAAGATAAGGTTTCGTTTTCCTACTTTTATAAATAAGTGGGAAACACATGGATCAAACAAGAAAAGAAACGTAAGAAACGAATCTGATTCTCTGTGTTATTCTTTACAACAATACTGACTAGATCAAAGTGAGAATATAAGAACAACAGAAGGATCAAACTCGGTACTTTACCAAAATGATATATGATGAAAATTGACAAAGAAAAAAGTCGAATTCTATGGGGCAAACCAGTGGGGACAAATCTCATGAAAAGCATATACTATATAGATTTGAGATTCAATTATTCATACAAAACTTAGATTCTAATTCAAAAAAACTCATACGCAAATCAAGAAATTTCCGGAAATGTTAGGATCTAAGATTTATAAACCTGAGCAGGTAATCTGATGGCCAAGGAGAAAAGAGTATCTCCGGGGATACCGGCGACATAAAAGGCAGCGCTTCCGGTAGGATTAAAGCTAGAGCTACCGAAGATAACGGTGAAGATCGTAACGTAGATGAAAATCAGAAACGTCGTGATCGCTAACGGAGCCCAAGTGATTCCTTGTAAAAAATCAGCAGCGGAGACAATTGCCGCCGTCTGGATTCCGAAAGTTGCCGAGAGAACAACCCAAGAGAAGGTCATCACAAAATCCCCAATCGCTGACGTCACCGCACCCATCTCTTCGATATTTTCTAAGTTTTGGGGATCTGGTAGTGATAGTACCGCCTTGTTGGTTTTGAGAAGATTTTTCACAGCTCAAATAGATTTTTTTTTGGGTTATGACAACGAAGATATCTTTGGATGATTTACCTAACCGATAGTCCTTACACTATATATAGTATTTTAAAAAATATATTGAATATTAGTTGAAACTATACGTGATTTTAATTTTTATTCTAAGTGATTTTTAAAAAATGGTTCAAAGCATATAAAATTTCATTAGTTTTCGTCTATTTTTAATCTATGAGAGGAGACATTCAAGTATTTCATGTTATAAAACTTTTGAAATTTAATAAGCGAGCAAATTTCATCACTAACGTTTGTTTGCGTGCTATATTGGCCCTCTCACCATCATCACAACACTTTTTGTATTTAAGATATTATACTTTTTTCCCAAGAAAAATGAGTTAGCATTTTCTCCACCTAAGACTAATTAATTCTTATTTAAAAGTGATTATGGTAGTAAACTTCATATGAAAATATGTGTAAAAAATGTCATTTCGCCATTATGCAATGACCATCGAAGCCCATAATATATGAAGCTTTTACATATATTAGTGTTTTTTCTGATTTGTGTGTGTTGTTTGATGGAATTGATTTTAGGTTCCTTTACAAAAACATGTATGGGTTTAAGGTTACACATCACAAAAAATTCGTTATAAATGAATTAATCTCGTTCAGTTTTCATTGTTGGTTTTATTTTCGTTAAATTAACTATTTGTTGTAGAATTTTCTTCAAATTTAAAACTGTGAAACACATGAAATATACAACTAATATTTTGAAAACATAGATGTCTATGTTTTTGATGGGATATTCAGAATCGTGTATTGTAGGGTAAGAATATATAATTCCCTTTTTTTTTCTTTACTTTTTGTCAAAAACATTCCAGACCACAGGTCTACAATTTTTCCAGATCAAAGACCATAACATATAAATTAGATAATCTCATGAAAGTTTGACTTGGTAACCACTTTAATTTTGTAAATTTTTTAAAAAGTTGTTGTTAAATTAACGATGAATACATTAATGCAGTAATTGAATTGGCATAATCGTTAATCGTTGAAGCGATTTGTACTTTTCGACTATCAACTATTATACTAATTGAAATATCTGTTGATCGGTTAATTTGGCAACCACTTAAATTTTTCTTTATAAATTAAAATGATTGCCAAATGACTAGTCAAACTTTCATGATATTCACATTAAATGTCTACAAACATTGCATACTTTTGTCTTTTTCTTTTCCTATAAATAAATTGTCAGTGCATTTGGTTTTATAACAATACAAACAACCAAAAACACCTACTAAATCAATTCAAACACTTTGGTTTCTGCAAACATGTCAATGGAGCCAACGAAGGGAAGATCAACAAAAGGAAAACAAAAGATTGAAATGAAGATCGTCGAAAGCTATGGAGATAGAATGGTTACGTTCTCTAAACGTAAAGCCGGAATTCTCAAGAAGATGAGCGAGATCATAACAATGTGCGATGTCGAAGCTGCTTTTCTGGTTTTCTCTGAAACTGGAAAACCGTACACATTTGCGCATCCATCGATGAAGGAATTGGCTGAACGGTTAAACAACCCTTCAAGACAAGAAATGCCCGAGAAAGACAATACCGTACAACTAATCGAAACTCATAAGAAACAAAATATCGAGAACCTCGTTAAAAATATTAAGACACTCGAAGAAGAGCTTGCGACGGTTAATGAAAAGTTGAAACTATTGAAGAAATCAAGAAATGAAAAGAAGTTAGAAAAAATGTGCTGGAACGCTCCCTTGGAAGACTTGAGCATGGAGGAGTGCCTGAAAAGACACCAAACGTTTCTTGAGTTACATGATAAATTATGTGACATGGCTTTCTCTCGAGTGGATAAAAACAGTAGTGGTACATCTTCTGGTCATGCGGGAGGTGGACATTCCGATGGTGACTAACATGATCAAAGTTGATGATATATATTATATAATTATGCGTATTTGAATGGTTGTTTTCCCCTTGCTCTCTTTTTGTCTTTTTTTTTTGTTTCTTCTGTTTTTATAGTTGGTCGTCGTTGTATCCTGAATTTCGTTTTAAATGCATTTCATAATTGATTTTAGTGTTTTTGTTGGTAACCAAGCCTTGTTATAAGACCGACTAATAGAACAAATTTTATATGATAATCCAAGCCTTGTTCTAAAGTTCTAAACTAATAGTCGAGCATTTCGTCATCGACTGTCTTCCATAAAATATAGAATAAATTTGTTTCGAATTGTTTATTGATATGTGGAGTGATGTTATCAAACAAACTTGAAATGTAGCTGTTGTTTTTTTTTTTGAAGAGAATGTAAAATCTATTCAAAAAAAAAAAACTGTTTTTACATCAAATGCTTCTTCTATTTGAGCTGTTTTGAAGAGAAAAAAATTAAAAAACTTATGGGTTTCTTGAAAAAAACCAGAGTTGAAGAGAACCATCTAAGTTACGGTCGCCAAGTGAAGAACATCAATTTCGAATCTGTTTATCGAGCTGTTTGATGAGGAGTAATGGTGAAGTCGGGGGTTCTCCGTGATTCGGCTGGTTTCTTGTAGCATCGCTGATTTTGCTCTTACCAAACGTGATACATGAAAAGTTGGCCTTTTTACTTTTGTATATTGCCAAAGAAAAAAAAAAGAATCATGAAAGATGCCAGATTTTTAAATTTTTGACAATGAATTTATCTGAAATATTTGTTAAGAGAAAATGTTAAGAAGTTTAATTAATCCTAATTTTTGTTATAAGAATAAATTATGTTTAATTATCGAGGAACATGAAAACACAGCGATCCAAAACTAAAATGATAAAATGTGAAACAACATAGTCAAGATTATCACCCCCTTTATCACGTTTGTTTTACTTTATACAGTACTCTGTCTAATTTCTTGTAAGCAAATTCGTGACTTAAACTAGTCAAGATTATACACTAATTAATCATCTCTCGATTGTTTATTAGTTATTTTGCTAGTCAATTAAATTTTAAAATTACTATAGAATTAAAATATAGAAAATCTCAACACTTAAAAAGTTGTAGTTTTGACGACGTGTTCCGTTGAATTCGTCTCCAAGAATTTGCAGCTAACAAAATTTGTAAGTTTGTGTCCATGCTATCATGAACAGCACTCGTTGACTTTTGATTGTGAGATATTGACATATCGTATTAAATTTGGTTTGTATAAATGAACTAATGATCATGACCACACTTTAATAACATCCAATACTAATTAATTATTGTAGAAACAACATCTTCATAAACCAAAGGGAACACGGTAATGGAGATTCTGAGTTCTCTCGTCATTCTTCTTCTTCTCTTTTCGTCGAAGGTAAAATCTGAAGTAGCTGATTTAAACGATGGCGTTTACAAAGAAGTTAGGGTTGGATTGGTTATGGACTTGAGTTCTATAGAAGGAAAGATTTTGGAAACTTCTTTTGGCTTAGCCCTTTCAGATTTCTATAGCATTAACAAAGGATATCGAACCAGAGTCACTATTACGTCCAGAGACTCTCAAGGAGACCCGATCCTTGCCCTTGCCGCCGGTAAGTTCCCATCGTCTTTTTTTTTTGGGCTGAAGTCCACAATTGACATGTAACTGTAACTGAATGAAATAAGTTAAACAAGACCGAATGAAATAAAAAAATTTCTGAGACTGTAACTGAACCAAAGTTAACTTATAATTTGTAGTCAGTTTAGTTGATGAGATAAGAAAAACCTAAGTATTTGTTATAATTTTATTCGTTATTTATTGTATACATGATGATGAAACAGCAACAAATCTTCTCAAAACTGCAAAAGTGGAAGTCATTGTTGGTGCACAATCATTACAAGAAGCAAAGCTTTTGGCGACGATAAGCGAGAAAGCTAAAGTTCCAATGATATCTCCTCTTGTGCCAAACTTGTTCTCTTTGAACAAATACGATCACTTTATACAATGGACGCACGATACAACATCAGAGGCCAATGGGATTACGAAACTCATACATGAGTTCAATTGGAAATCAGTTGTGGTTTTATACGAGGACAATGATGATTGGAGAGAAAGTTTGCAAATTTTGGTGGAGAATTTTAAAGATGAAAGAGTCGATATCGCTCGTTCTGCTTCTTTTGCACTCTCATCGTCAGGAGAAAATCATATGATGAATCAGCTTAGGAAGCTCATGAAGGTCTCAAGAGCCACAGTTTTTGTGGTGCATATGTCTGAGATTCTCGTTTCTCGTCTCTTTCAATGTGTGGAGATGTTAGGATTAATGGAAGAATGGTATGTTTGGATCCTAACTGCCAGAACCATGAATCGTTTTCATTACTTGGAAGGATTTAATTTCAGGTCGATGCAAGGAGTCATTGGTTTCAGATCACACATTCAAGTATCAAAAGAAGTTGAGAATTTTACTTCAAGATTGAGAATGCTTATGGATGATGATACAGAAACAGAGCATTCTAATGTAGTCATTGGTGTACGAGCACACGATATCACTTGTATTATAGCAACTGCAGTAGAGAAAATAAGTTTAAGAGGTAAAGCTGAAGCATTTGCAAATGTATCATCAGATCTTCTTGAGACAATTAGACATAGTAGATTCAAGGGCTTGAGTGGTGACATCCAAATCACTGACAACAAGTTTCTCTCAGAGACATTTGAAATCGTGAATATTGTTGGAATAAAACAGAGAAGGATAGGATTATGGAGTTGTGGCAGTTTCAGCGAAAGAAGACACATTGTTTGGCCTGGTGGGTCTGGTAAGATCCCAAGACACCGTGTTTTGGCAGCGAATGGTGAAAAGAAGTTGCTCAGAGTCTTAGTTTCGGCAGCAAACAGGGTTCCAAATCTAGTGTCGTTTCGTCCTGATCCTGAAACAGGTGCTAATACAGTTTCTGGCTTCTGCGTAGAGGTTCTCAAGACTTGCCTTGCTCGTTTTAACTACCAGATTGAATTCATACCTTATCTTGGAAACTATGACAATCTTGCTTCTCTACTCTCTACTCAGGTATGCAAATACAAACACATTGTTACAAAAATTTCTTAGTTAAAACGTTTCTAATAATTTGAGTATGCAAATTTTGACAGAAAGACAAATACGATGCAGCTGTGGGTGATATCACCATTACTTCCAACAGATCTTTGTATGTTGATTTCACTTTGCCTTACACAGACATTGGTATTGGAATCGTGACAGTGAAGAAGCAAAGCCAAGGCATGTGGACATTCTTTGACCCTTTTGAAAAATCCTTGTGGCTAGCAAGTGGAGCTTTCTTTGTCTTGACTGGAATTGTTGTTTGGTTGGTTGAACGACCCGTTAATCCTGAGTTCCAAGGTTCTTGGGGACAACAACTTAGTATGATGCTATGGTTTGGATTCTCTACCATTGTGTTTGCTCACAGTAAGTTTTTTTTATGTTACAATATAATAAAATCCCATTCTTTTGTATACTTTTGATATTTTAACAAAAAATCACATTCTTGGCAGGAGAGAAGCTTCAAAAAATGTCATCAAGATTTCTAGTTATAGTTTGGGTTTTTGTTGTGTTGATATTGACTTCAAGTTATAGCGCAAATTTGACATCAACCAAGACCATTTCTCGCATGCAATTAAATCCCCAGGCAGTTTTCGGAGGGTCTTCCGGGTTAAAGAGTATGAACATCGGAGCCAGTAATGTGATTGAGGCATATGCTGAAGTTTTGCGAAACGGAACTCTGAGTCATGTGATCAATGAGATACCATATCTCAGTATCCTTATTGGAAATTATCCTAACGAATTCATAATGACAGATAGAATGACTAATACCAATGGCTTTGGCTTTGTATGTACCCCCTCTCCTCAAAACTTCTCCTTAATCTTCTCTTAATTATATTGGTTACTAATTTATATTTTGATTTCAGATGTTCCAGAAAGGTTCAGATTTAGGTCCTAAAGTTTCGCGAGAAATCGCGAGGCTAAGATCATTGGGAATGTTGAAAGACATGGAGAAAAGATGGTTTCAAAAACTTGATTCACTAAAAGAACATTCCAACACTGAAGGTGTTGCATCTCCCAACAACAACGATGATGGAGCATCTAAGCGATTCACATTCCGTGAGTTGCGAGGTTTGTTCATCATTGCTGGAGTTGCTCATGCTCTTGTATTAACCATGCATCTCTATAATATGCGCCGAGAGATGTTTACCAAACTGCAAAGATTCTACCAGTAAAAAAAATCCACACATTTGTAAACTCTTCTAGTAGAGTAGTTTTCAAGACGAGAATTCTTAGAAGAACAACAAAGTAAAATTGTAAATTTTGTAATGAATATCGTATGTCCATTTTAGACTATTGCTAATCACTGTTGTTGATCGCTGTCACTAACACCTAGATGACCGTTAACATAAAATTATTATACTGCTTTTCTAGAACAAATGAACAATATATCACTTGGGCATATAATTATATTTTTCTTTAAATTGTTTATCTGGGCGTTACCATCTAGAAATTGGAACCCGTCTACTAAAATCGGCCTCTCGTGAACACGTGGCAGGCAGGCACTGGTTGGCGTACAACAGTTTATCCAAATGCGCAGCGTTTCATGCCGACCTGACCCGTCCTACGGATTTTAAGAATATTCTAGTACATCGCGTGAGATACAGACGCTATGTCTCGCCTCAGTAATGACGACACTTGCCAAAATAAAGTGGGCAATTTTGTCATTTCTCTTAAGAAAAATATTGAATCAGATCTGACTTTTTGCCCAAGAAAAACTCTCCACCACTAGATCTTTTCGACCCCTTCATCACGTTCGTCGCTCTTTTAAATAGCCCTAGAAAGCTTGACGGAGCCCACTCACTCTCTCTTTCACTGTAATATCTCTCTCTGTGAATCTCATCTTCAATCTCTCTCTCTCTCGCGTCTTTGATTCAACAATGGGTAAGTCTCTCGCTTGGTCTAAAATCTGCTCCCGTCTTTGATAATTATGGTTTTGTGTTTTCTGATCTGATCGTTTTCGGATTTCTCCTTTTTGTTTCTTTTATGTAGCTGACCAGAAGATTAAGATCGGTATCAACGGTGAGTATCTAATTGATTTTTAGTTAGTTTTTGTTTGTTCTCGAATATGTAGATCTAGAACCTGACTTTTGATTTCTGTAATCGCTAGGATTCGGAAGAATCGGTCGTTTGGTTGCTAGAGTTATTCTTCAGAGGAACGACGTTGAGCTCGTTGCCGTCAACGACCCCTTCATCACTACTGAGTACATGGTTAGTGTTCTTCCTTGGACGGTGATTCGATCTGGGATTGGTTTATATCATTACGATCTATTGATACTGGGATGCAATTAGTCGCTTTGATCTCTTCTAATTTCGTCTGATTTGGAAGATGGATCATATCATTGTCGTCGATGATTATGCATGTTTGTTTTAAGTGTGTCGATTATTTGTTTATTCAGCACTCAAATTCATGAACTGGTTAAGTGCTCTTTTAATATTGGTGTTTCTTTAATGTCATTAATATGATCGAGTAGTTTTTGATAACTCTGTGTGTTTGACTTCTGCAGACCTACATGTTCAAGTACGACAGTGTTCACGGTCAATGGAAACACAATGAACTCAAGGTCAAGGATGAGAAGACCCTTCTCTTTGGCGAGAAGCCAGTCACTGTTTTCGGTATCAGGTACATACAATGATACATTCTCTGACTCTGTGTGTATGTTTAAGCTGTTGGGAGTTTAATCTCTTTAGTTATTGGTACTTTTGAAGGAACCCTGAGGATATCCCATGGGCTGAGGCTGGAGCTGACTACGTTGTTGAGTCTACCGGTGTCTTCACCGACAAGGACAAGGCTGCTGCTCACTTGAAGGTTTGTCTTATTTGATCTGGGTTTTCATATAAATGGGTTCATGTCCTCTAATATGTTGGATTCTAGGATTAAGCGTATTGTTCTTGCTATCATTCAACTAAGTGAGTGACTTGTTCTTGCTCAGGGTGGTGCCAAGAAGGTTATTATCTCTGCCCCGAGCAAGGATGCTCCCATGTTTGTCGTTGGTGTCAACGAGCACGAGTACAAGTCCGACCTTAACATTGTCTCCAACGCTAGCTGCACGACTAACTGCCTTGCTCCTCTTGCCAAGGTATAATATCTCATAGCATTTAACTCAATTTGAATATGTATTTCAAATTTGCAAGTGATAATTTTCTTTACCTTTGTGTAGGTTATCAATGACAGGTTTGGAATTGTTGAGGGTCTTATGACTACTGTCCACTCTATCACTGGTAAATTTCTCAAAATCTTCAGTAGATTTAGTAACAAACTAGTTGCCTATAAGTCAAATCTGTGACCTTAATGTGTTATGCTTGATTGTTTCAGCTACTCAGAAGACTGTTGATGGTCCATCGATGAAGGACTGGAGAGGTGGAAGAGCTGCTTCATTCAACATTATTCCCAGCAGCACTGGAGCTGCCAAGGCCGTCGGAAAGGTGCTTCCAGCCCTCAACGGAAAGTTGACCGGAATGTCTTTCCGTGTACCAACTGTTGATGTCTCAGTTGTTGACCTTACAGTCAGACTCGAGAAAGCTGCTACCTACGATGAAATCAAAAAGGCTATCAAGTAGGCTTTTCTTCACCGATGAATATCAAAATCCTTATTCCCTTAAATTCAAATTGCTCACTAATTGTTGTAACTAATATACAGGGAGGAATCTGAAGGCAAACTAAAGGGAATCCTTGGATACACCGAGGATGATGTTGTCTCAACTGACTTCGTTGGTGACAACAGGTAATGAAACAATATTTTGTCCTTCATAATAATTACTTCAAAAGTGTTCAATTGTTGTAGTGGTACTTAATGATGTTTGTCTGTGTTGCAGGTCGAGCATTTTTGACGCCAAGGCCGGAATTGCTTTGAGTGACAAGTTTGTGAAATTGGTGTCATGGTACGACAACGAATGGGGTTACAGTACCCGTGTGGTCGACTTGATCGTTCACATGTCAAAGGCCTAATTCTAAGAGAAGAGATGGGGAGGGGAAAGTCATCTTTTCATCCCTTTTGATCGTCTGAGTCTGTCGTTTTTCGAATAAAATTTCTTCCAACTTGAAACTTTTTTTTTTGGGTTTTCGCGCTTCTCATTCGAGGTGATGGGAGTTTGTAGACCGATGTTTTACCGAAGCTTTTGATATATTGAGTTACTTTATGGATTTTTAGATTTGAATCACTTCTCTTTTTTATAATATAAACCTAAATTAAATCTGAACACTAAACATTCCGTAGTGGAGGTTTCTCCGCTTATAAGTGTTCAACAATTTCTAACATCGTTCAAATGGCCCCCCAATGTAACATCTTAGGAGATGCTACTGTAATCTCCATTATCTTGATTTGGCTGAGAATCAGCTTTTACATGTTCGGTGTTTACTATGCACCGTGATCCACTGATCAGGTTTTTAAAATTTTGATTTATTCTTCCAAACAAAAACTGAACCGGGTTTTCAAACCAAACGGCTAACACCAGTTAACCGTAAGCCTCCCGGAATAAATTTGTACCGCTTAAATAAAACATGGACACACTAACACACATCCGATTATTTACTGGAATTCACGCGCGAGAGGCGCGCGTACTTTGTTTATTGCAGCGTGTTTCTTTTGGACATGTATTTATGATTGGGCTTTTCATGGGCCGTATAACGTTCATTGGCCCCATAAAACCCTTCTCTGAGATTACACCTCGTCAAATCGCTCCGGCTAGACCGCCGTCGTAGTTTTCACTATTTCCCTCTGCTCAGCTCTCAGGTACGAGCTTGGATTTCCGTGTCTCACTTATGTTCGTTCTATATTCAAATTTCACTGAAGAAGTAATAAAATTGGATTTTTTCTGTACTTGCAGTTGAAGAACCTTATTCTGGGTTTTAAATTTCTGATCGCTTGATGTCTTCGCTTATTCAAAATCACATTGGAAACACCTTGTTGCGCCTTAAGCCTTCTTCTTCTATCGCTCGTTCCTCTACCTTCATCAAGAATCTCTCTACAGCTTCGGAACAAAAACCTGAAACAGTTGATGAATCTTCACAGTCTGAGGAGATATGGAATGCAATTATAGGTAGAGCCAGTGATAGAGATAGTGAAGATGAAGTTTTTCATCGTCTATCTAACGATGAAACCTGTAACAGAGTCAATCTCTCTGATGGTTTAGTTCATAAGCTGCTTCATAGGTTTAGAGATGACTGGAAATCTGCAATTGGTGTATTGAAATGGGCTGAATCTTGTAAAGTTCACAAACATTCAAATGATTCTTACGATATGGCAGTTGATATTCTTGGGAAAGCTAAGAAATGGGATCGAATGAAAGAGTTTGTGGAGAGAATGAGAGGAGATAAAGTTGTTACTTTGAATACAATTGCTAAGATCATGAGGAGATTTGCTGGTGCTGGAGAATGGGAAGAAGCTGTTGAAACATTTGATAAATTGGGTGAATTTGGATTGGATAAGAACACGGAGTCAATGAATCTATTGCTTGATACTCTTTGCAAGGAGAAAAGAGTTGAGCAGGCTCGAGCGATTTTGTTAGAGCTTAAGTCACACATTACACCAAATGCTCATACGTTTAATATATTCATTCATGGTTGGTGTAAGGCAAATAGAGTTGAGGAAGCTCTTTGGACAATCCAAGAGATGAAAGGCCATGGTTTTCGTCCTTGTGTTATTAGCTATACCACGATTATAAGGTGTTATTGCCAGCAGTCTGAGTTTGTTAAGGTCTATGAGATGCTTAGTGAAATGGAAGCTAATGGATCTCCTCCAAATTCTATTACTTACACAACTGTTATGTCTTCTCTTAATGCTCAGAAAGAGTTTGAGGAGGCTTTAAGGGTAGCTACAAGGATGAGAAGATCCGGTTGTGAACCTGATACTCTTTTCTACAACTGTTTGATTCACACTCTTGCTAGAGCTGGTCGGTTAGAAGAAGCTGAGCGGGTTTTTAGAGTTGAGATGCCAGAGCTTGGTGTTTCCGTAAATACATCTACTTATAACTCAATGATTGCTATGTATTGTCATCACGATGAGGAACATAAAGCGTTTGAGCTTCTCAAGGAAATGGAAAGTTCGAAGCTTTGTAATCCTGATGTTCATACGTATCACCCGTTGCTGAGATCTTGTTTTAAGAGAGGAGATGTAGTTGAGGTTGGGAAATTATTGAAAGAAATGGTGACTAAACATCATCTCAGCCTCGATGAATCGACTTATACTTTTCTGATACAGAGGTTATGCAGAGCTAATATATGTGAGTGGGCGTATTGTCTTTTTGAAGAGATGATTAGCCAAGATATCACTCCTAGGCACCGGACTTGTTTGCTGCTCTTGGAAGAGGTCAAGAAGAAGAATATGCATGAATCCGTAGAGAGAATCGAACACATCATGAAGACTGTGAAACTTACTGCTCCTGTAAAGTGAGCTTATTAGTTACTATTACAATAGCTGGACTGTTGGAAATGAGATTGCAGATTGTGATGAGAAGTGATCTCTTCATGCTTCAGAAAGAAGACAAAAGACCAGATCATGCATAAAGATGTTAATTGTATTGTTTATTTCAACATCATTGTTGTGTAATTTCAAGTTGAGTTTATCATGGTCATGGGTGTGAAACTCAAGATTTGGAACTCAGGAAGAGTTGTTAAGATTTGGGACTCTTGAGAGTTGTTGATTCTGACACGATCGTGATGGTAAGAGGTTAGGCAAGTTGTGTATTGTTGCCTGATTTGACTTGGTCTCTTAGTTGAGACGTTTCAAGAATCAAGATCCAAAGTTTTAGCAGATTATACACATGAGAAAAATTTATGGGAGTTTACACAAGTGGGATCCAAGGAAAACAAATATATAAATACGCATTGAGTTTAGGAACAAATACATGTGCATCTGGATGCGTCCATGGTCAACACCGACAGAAAGGTAGATCCATAATACCCAAATCAAAAACAAAATATATATTTTCTTGGAATTTTTTTGTTAATCATAAATATAAAAATTGAGTAGTCTTCTTCAACCTCATAATGATGGTTAAGCTTTAACTAGAAATCATTATGCATATTTAGTGAATTATTGATTAGATATTATTTCGTTTCGAAGGGCCCTCAAGTGTTAGCTCTTAGCCGCCACAAACTCAAGTGGGCACACCCTTTTTTTTCTTTGGTCTACATTTTTTATACCGATATTTCATATGTTGTTTATTTAGAGCCATTTACATGTCGATTTATTACGCACAAAGTACAAAACCTACTATATTAATATTTCAACGTCTGTGGTTCCAACAAAACAAGCGACGCGCCTAATTAGATGAAACATCATTCAATTATAAATTATTGCTTCCTCTGTATAAAATTCTTATCCGAATTGTTAATTCTTCAGATCTTAAATTTTACTGAAAAATAGAAAATTTAGTTAGTTCTTTTACCGAAAATGAACAAGTAACAGAGCACGATTCTGATATGTACTACTTTCGAAAAATCAAAACAAAAATTCTTACTGCAGTTTAAATTCTTTCACATTATTCTTTTCTGGAAAATTCAACAGACTTTTCAGAATATACAAACCTTTTCAATGATCAGAAACAGAATAAAAAAAAAAAAAGATAAATCCCGTCGGATATGGTCCACTCACGGGAGTGGAATCTAATATATTTTCGATGCGCCAAAAAAAAAAAAAAACTATTATTTTATCTTTCTTTCTGGCGAAAACACACAAAAGTTTTCATCTTCGCCACAACGACACAATCTTCAAGACTTCTTCTTTGTTGTCTTCTGCTTCATCACTTTGTGTTCGTCGTAAAAATTCTCCATTGATTTCAGACCATTCAAACTGTTATTTGTAACCTACTTCCTCTGTTTTCTCAATATTCCCACCACATATGCTCTGTTTTCTTTGAGATTCATTGGTTTGGTTCACAAAAACCGAATAAGAATAAGACCCGGTTGATTACCTAAACTGGAAATGCCGCCGCCGATATTTCCTCTCCGGTGGGAGAGTACCGGAGACCAGTGGTGGTATGCTTCACCAATCGATTGCGCCGCCGCGAATGGTCTATACGACGTCGTCATCGAGCTGCTTCACCAAGACACCAACCTCCTCGTCAAACTCACTTCCCTCCGCCGTATCCGCCGCCTCGAAACCGTTTGGGACGACGGAGACGGAAATAACTGCCACGTGGCGCTAAACCGCTCCCGCGTCGCGAGGAGGCTATTGGAAGAGTGCGAAATCGGAAACGGAGATAACTCCCTCATCAGAGCTGGATACGGTGGCTGGCTACTCTATACAGCTGCTTCCTCCGGAGATTTGGAGTTCGTTAAGAAGCTTTTAGAGAGAGATCCACTTCTCGTGTTCGGAGAAGGAGAATACGGCGTTACCGATATTCTCTACGCCGCGGCTCGAGGTAGAAACGACGACGTTTTCCGCCTCCTCCTCGATTTCGCTTTGCTACCGGCTGATATCGCCGGCGTCGAAGAAATCAATGGCGAAAAATTAACCGAGAAACAGTTACTAGTCAAGGAGGAGATGGTTAAAAGAGGGGTCCACAGTGCCGCGAGAGGAGGACACGTGTCAATCCTCGAGGAATTTGTACTATCAGGGAAATACGACGTCGTTTCAGGACTCAGAGATGCTTATGGTTCCACTCTGTTACACTCTGCTTCAAGTAGAGGTCAAATCGAAGTAAGAACTTAAGAACACTAATCAAATAATTATTAATCATAAATGTGTGTATATTAATTTATGGATATATAAATGTAGGTGGTGAAGTATCTTGTATCAAAATATAATTCGATAATGGAGGTTAAGGATAGCCATGGAAACACAGCTTTACATATCGCTGCTTACAAGGGTCATTTAGATGTAGTGGAGACTCTTATAAACAAATCTCCACCGTTGATATCCGTTGTTAACAGTGATGGTGACACGTTTCTTCACACGGTCGTGTCTGGTTTTGCTGCGTCCGGGTTTAAACGGTTAGACCGGCAGATGGAGCTTCTGAAGAAGTTAATCTCAGGAGGAAGCTGGTCTGTTGACTTTTCTGAAATTGTCAACGTTCGAAATTGTAACGGAAGAACTGTGATTCATTTAGCCGTGATGGATATTCTTAACTCCGTTAGACCTGACGTCGTTGAGCTTCTGTCGAGAATCCCTGGCGTTGATCTTAACGTCGTTGATTCATACGGAATGACTGCCGTTGATTTACTTGAACGCCAAACGCCGAAAACGTCGGTTTCTGATTTATTGATCAAACGGCTTGTATCCGCCGGTGGAAGATCTAATTGCGGTGAAAGCGTTTCGCGATTGATAGAAGAGCGTTATGGATTCTGCGGTAGTCCAGGAACTTCGTTTGAGATATCTGATTCTGAGATTTTTCTCTTTACGGCGGCGAGAAATGATCAAACCGCTGAAGTAAGTCCAGAAGGAGAGAGTTTTGACGGAATCAGTGAGTGCTCAACTGAAATCTCGACGCATTCAAAACGCAAACGCCGCGGTGGTGGCAGTACAGGAGCTCGTCTTAAGCTTCTTTTACGGTGGGCAAAGAGGGAAGAATCAGAGGAAAATCGCCGTTTATCCGGAGATAACAACAATCGTCGTATTCCTCTCAGAGAAATGTATTCAAGATCGAGATCACCGTCGTCGCGTAACAGAGGAAGAGAGTTTCCGATGAGAACAGAGAGTGGTGATCTCCCGAGTTTATCAGTGAGATTGAAATTCACACAAGGGTTAATGAAAGGAGTCGTGGTTCAAGAATCGCCTAGGTTCGTGTTTTCGCCTCCGGTGGCCTCCGATTACTCTCGAGCTCCATCGTCGGCTTGTTCGTCACCGTTTCAAACGGTTTCTTCGGAATTAGGGGGAAGAACACCTGCGTTAAAGAAACAAGGATCTTTTATGAACAGATATTTGTGTTTTGGCGGTAAAGGATTAGCCATTGATGGTTCTTCTGAGATGAGTAATGGCTCTGCTCATGGTGGTCTTCGTCCCCGGAGTTTTAAACGAGTGATGTCGTCTTTGGTTACTTCTTGAAATTCATAGTTTTCTTTTGTCACACTTAACCTAATCCTCATAGGTTACATAAATCCATATAAATGTAAGAAAACTGAATAATAAAAAATAAAATTAAAAAAAACTGTCACCAATAAAGACAAAAGATCATGAAACCTCCCAAGTTTAATTAGATGAAACTCAATTACAATCGAAGAAGAAACATTTCAGCCGTGATAGGCCATCATCATATTCTTGACTAACAAGCGAGCACTCTTTAGAGAAACATGAGATTCTCAACCTGACAAGGGACGATAGAGATTGTATAAACTTTATCGCAAAGTGGATGCTTTCGTTCTGTGATTCCTTTTATGAAGACTCTTCTCACAGCATTTTTCTTCGGATCATAAAAGACAAGTTTAAATGGTGCTTTATACAAAGTTGTTTGTAGGGACAAAACAAACTCACCTGCATCTGTGAGACATTTGACACTGGATAAAAATTCATTCATCCAGAGATCTACAACAAAATCCTTCTTCGACCATTCATGTTTAGCAGCATCCACTAGAACCCACATACTAATTCGACAAGTTGTTAGTCCATTGGCGCTAAAGGATGAGGACAAAATGATAGCAAGCTTTCCATTGTAGTTTCCCATCTTGTTAATCCATGCAGTTTCGGGTACTTTTATAAGATTAAATTTTTCCGATCTAACATCAAAACTCATGACCCCATAACGTATCGCCTCAATGTCGAGCAAAGCTCCATAATACAAAACACCATCGATACATATATCAGGACAATCAGGAACACCAAGAAAGTGAGTAGGGAAATCTTCAAGCATCCTCCAAGAATTCCCCTTTCCCAATGTCAAAACCCGAAGCTCTCGTGCTAAACCACATCTCCGATGAACATGCATACCTTTCACCATAGACAAGACTTTGTAAGTACCACCAATGGGATCATAACCTATGGAGTGGTACATATCTATACTCTGAGAATCAATCTTGGGAAAAGTAATGGATCTTCTAGTGCTAGGGTTGTATACCATGAGTTTAGAAGGAGGTCCATAACAAATCAAACCATGAACAGAAGGAGCAACGTTTGTGTTAGGATGAGGATGACATTGCATGTGGTAAATTGCCACAGAAGATGATGATGATTCACCTCGATTTTGGGGCTGAAGCGAGAAGAGGTAGAGTTGCTGGCTCTTGCCCTGGAGTGTGAAGATGAGACTTTGCGGACGAGTACAAGACATGATCAAGTACGATTTTATGAAGTCTCGGTTGCGAATGATGGATGCATATTGTTTCGATACGCAAAGTAACCTCGTTAGGGTTTTAACCGGTAACCCTATGAGTATTTCCGGTATAAGATCAAGTGGAATCGGATCAACAGAGATCTTCTTCTCTGCAAGCTTCGTCATCTTTCTTTCCATGGCGGATAATTGTTTCTAGGGTTTTGTATTATAGATGAGTTCTTTATACAATTGAGATTATGATTAATGATTATAATATAATAACAAAAAATTAAAAATATTCATTGTTTTTATTTTTGTTTGATAAGAAAATATCCTTTGTTTCCTTTGTCACAAGTAACCTAATCCTAACAGGTTACATAGATAAACTGAATTAAAAAAATGATTGGATTTTAATAAAAGATGAAATTTGAAGTGTGGAAATATGATTTTCATTATCCGCTATTTGGATAATAACTAATAAATTATCTAAATTCCTTTTTGTATTAGACTTTCTTTTGCTGTTTCCTTTTTCTATATGTGTTCAGACCAAAATCTATTTTATATTGTAATATAAGAATTTACTCTATATTTATCAACTTCCGATCAGTTCCCGGAGTTTTAAACAAGTGCTGTCTTTGGTTACATCTTGATATTCATAGTTTTATTTTGTCACACGTAACCTAATCATCATAAGAAAAATGAATTTAAAAAATAAATTGATGGAATTTTATAGAGGAAATTTAAGTGTGGAAATATGAAAGATGATTTTCATTATCTGCTATTTGGATAACTAATAAATTATCTAAATTCCTTTTCGTATTTTACAAACTAATATTTAGTTTCCTTTTCTCCATTTCCTTTTCCTATCTATGTTGAGAAACAAAATCTATTTCGTATTCTATTTACAATTTCTGATAAGTTCAATAAACTTCACCAGCACTTCAAAGCCCTAGCTTCTCTCAAAGAGGTAGAAGAAGTTGATCAAATAAAGACGACGATGAAGAAGCGAAAGGTGCATCGTGATTTGTTTGAAGAACAGAGCCGAACTGAAACATCAGAACCATCTTCTTCCTCTGCAGTTTCTACACGGACCGAAAGGTTTCTGAGATCAACTCATATCAAGATTCAAAAGGGTTTGTCATGAAAGTGCCCTTATCTCCTAAGAAGGCTCTTCATGCGACAAATATCAGGATTCGATTTGCAGATACTATCGTGAAAGCCAAAGATAAAAAACAACTTAACAAGATCAGTAGCAACAGGGCTGATGCGATAATGAGAATACAGAAACGAAAGCAACTTTTAGTAAGAAGGCAACACTAAGAGATAGCTCGAATAGAAGCAGAGGCTAAAGCCGCCAGGTTGAAATTGCGACGCAAGGAACGACTTGCATTAGAGAAGTATGAAGAAGAAGCTAAATCCAATATCGAAGATAACTTGGCATCTGAGAAGGAGATGGTCAAACTTTGTGGTGGATCTTCTCTAGCAAGAATTCGATGGCTTAAAAAGTTTGGTCTGTCTTTAAGAATAGAGGAGCCGGAACTGGAAGAGATCTAATGGAACAGAAACGCCTCGTATAAAATTTTTCCTGTATTTTATTGGTTTGTTTTTGTATAGTTTGTTTTTATTAGTTACGATCAATAACATTGTTTTTTTTTAACTGGTTTTAGTTTTTATGTAATAAATACTATGCTCTAGCAGGAATTAGAGTAATTTGCAGTAGAACATTAATACAAACAGAAACTAAATCAGTCGGGGTTACATCACCTAAACCAGTGTTCTGTTGTCTACATGAATTTTCCAAAGTAATAACAGATGTAAAAATATTGCAGTCTCTCACAATTACGAATCCTTGTGGAGTTCCCCATTTCTTCCCAGCAATCTCATGGCATGTGAATTACTTCTATCTGTCACAAGAGGAGGAAAAAAAAAACTGAAATTATATAGACAGAGATAGCTGGAAATTTGAGTATCACCAAGCGAGATAAAGAAAGATCAGGTTTTGATTAACATTTTAGATGTATCAAAGAATGTAAAAATCATTGTTAAGGATACAAAAGAGGATACGGATTCACACATAATTGCCAATGCTCCGGGTTAACTTTTTTACTGCAAGATCATCGGAATAAGCCACCCGTTTCAAAGTCAGATCAGCCCGTACAGTGATAAGGAGATAGAGATATGGTTTTATAGTGACTTACCTTCTTTTAAGTTAACTCCCTTTCCGTTGGATTGTATCGATCTTCAAACGAATTCTGTTTCCTAGATTCCAGACTGCGCCGGTCATAAGGATCATCCCTCTTGGTCTTATAATCTGAAGAACTCTTCTCACGAGATGAACTGTGGTTTTGATAATAAGATTTCTTTTTGAGGTTATGTCGTTTGGTCCTTGTGAATTCGTCATCTCTTCGATCACTGTGCTTGTCATCTCGTCGCTCACTATGCTTGTCATCTCTTCGATCACTGTGCTTATATGATCTGTGACTCTGCTGTCTCTGCGAGCTACCTGAATCATAATCCTCATGCCGCTTTATTTTATCTGTGTTGGTTCTACTATCCATTGGATATTCAATATCTGCACGGTCCTCTCCTTTCTGTTGCTTATAGAATCTTGATGATGCGTCTGTTAATGTTGATGGTGCAGTATTGTATCCAAAGTCGCTTTCTCCATGATCGTTTCCCATAGGAGATGGGAATTGTAATGGCATTCCTTTCTCAAAACATCCAATACCTCCGGCTAGCTTGATTTCTTCTGTGTATTCTTCTATTATATCCCGCAACACCTACAAGACAAAAGATGGAGAAAACTCACTGAAAGAAAAGAATAATGTAAGCCTACTGCTAACTGAACACTAAGGTCATAAATGAAATGAAAGTATGATTTTAGCAACGTCCAATTTTCTCACAAATTTTGCAAAATGCCTCAACAGGACATAGTAAAGCCAAAACATACACTTTTTCTGAAAAAATTTCAATGAGACTGTCCAAGTGCACATTGACCATTCTGCAGCAAAACATTCACAACAATAGGAATTGTGATTGAAAAGGAAAGGCTTCTTACCTGTCGAGGTGTTCGTTTCACCTTCTTACCACGGTAAGACATTCTTCGACGCTTGTAATCTCTCTCTTCAGCTAAAAGTTCTTCTCTTGTCTTCATTTTGTTCATATCCTACACATTATAAAGAATGAAATGTATATCAGGTTCCTTTAATAAAAATTCCCTACGGTAATATTTGTTTCCTTCGTGTTATATAACAGTTAGTTTAGTATTAACCTGATTTGATGGTCGCTGTCTCGGAAGTCCATCATGATCAATAATAGGTCGGTAGCTAGAACGTCTTTTCCGTTCCTCATCAGCTTTAGCTGTCAAAACACCAAGCTCAGCCACCCTACAGATTGACAGAGACATCATGAGTAATCAAACTCTGATTCAATATGATAGAAAAGATAATGTAAGATAAACAAACATTCAAGTTGAAAAATATAATATTCCTTGAAAGATTTCAAATCTACCGCTGATATCTTGATAGTGGTTGGGAATATCGTATTGCCCTTATTTTCCCTTCAAGCACGGATCTTTCATACAAAGCTGCAACAGCTGCTGCAACAGCTGCTGCAACACGGGACACAGATATCACCTGATCATTTTCCAAAGTTTTGCCACCTTCCCCACCTGAACTATTCTCAAAGGTCATCTCCGTCTTCACGTCCTCACTACTTAAGTTTTTACCCTCCAAATCCTCGAGAACTCCAGAGAATTTAGGTCTAGTTCTTGATAACCGAAACAACATCATTTGAGAGGCAGATTCTACAATGCAGTGCTTAAACATGTCTAGAGCAAAAAACTTCCCATTTCCTTCTCCATACAAGACAGCAAGCTGAGAAGCTAACCAAGACAACACTTTAACCAAGACTGGACACTCAAATTTTCTACTTTTGCAGTTCATAATCTCCTGCTCACCAACGGCATTAGCACCAGACTCCATCATAAATCCACAAGCTTCTTTCACAACCGATTTCAAACACAACCGAAAGAGCAACAATATATGATCCTTCATATATGTATCGATTATAACACCATATCTTGTGGAATTAACCAAAATCCATGTCCCCACCTTACTCATTTCAATCGCTTCCGAACCCAGAATCGAAGAAAGAACACTATAGGAATACAAAATTGGGAATTCCCTCCATTGATCAATCTCTTTTTTTATTGCACAAAGATCAGACGGCAAAACCCCTAACCATTTCTCCAACATACTCTTTTTCTCCTTCTCCTCAGAACCAACAAAATCGCTACATTCCACAGATAGAACATTAGGAAGTGTTAAAGTTCGCTTTCTACCATCAAGCTCAGAGAAGTTAACAGCTCCGGGACAATCTTTGTAGAAGAAATTAGTCCCAAAATCGGCTAAGTCATCTAAACAGACACAAATGTCACCATTACCGTTATTATTCAACTGTAGCTCACACGGTAACTCGAGAGTGTTCCGGTAACTACTAAACGATCCAAGAAGATGAGTGAGGTCAATAGGATTTGGGCAACGAAGTGAATGGAGAAAAAGAGCTTCAGGTGGCATAAAGTGATTTGAATCAAAAGGACAACGAACTAAACAATCATTTTCTTCCATTTTGAGAAGAGAAGAGTGGTCTAGAGCTAGATTTTGCGAGAGTGAGTCTAAGGTTCCTTGACATTCTGATAACAGGGATTGTAGAGAAGAGAGTGTACCGGAGAGCTCGCGAATCGGCGGCGGAGATGGAGCAATTGAGTAAGTGTTAGGGTTTTGAAGAGGAGGAGGAGGAGGTTGGAAGAAGAAATTAGGATTCGGAATTGGAGGAGGACAGTGGTGGAAGAAATTCGGATTAGGGTTTTGATAGTGCGGAAACGACGGTGGTCGATCCATGAGTTCCGGCGAAACCCTTGTGAATTGTGTGATTCGACACGAAACGTTCCAACTTACACAATTAATGTTTCAGATTAAAGCCCATTTAGTGAGGCCTATTAATCTTTCTATCCGGTCCATATTTTTTTTTCCTTCAAATAGATAAATAAATAAAAAGCTAGCTTATTCATTATTTTTTTAGAAAAATAGTAATCATCTCTTGTTCGTTTGATTTGTTTTACGCTTTCACATGCTACTACGTATTTTTTTTTTGTTTATACTTTATAACCATCCATTACGTTATTCTTATAAATAAATATAAACTAATTGAGTATATTATCGTCAGGAAACAGTGTCTGAAGACGCTTAACTGTGTTCACGCCCAACTTAAAAGCTCTAGCCAACACGTTCGGATTGATCATAGGTTTCGAACCAAAAACCGAATCGGCGACAGAAATGTAACCAGGGTTTTGGCTCCCACCCGCAGAAAACGTAACCGCGTTTGTCTTCCCAATGTTCACATGGTAATGTATCATACCAATAGGAAACACAAATACATCACCACGATAAGAGAACCTTCGAAAACAACCTGTTGTTATCTTGGTTCGACGACACATTGCCCGACTAAGAGTGTTCCCTTGACGACTAGGAGGATCTCAGTACCACGTGGGAGTGTGTGTGGTGGGACTTGACCGCCCGGTGCAAAGTCAGTCCGTGCCAGAGCAACCCCGAGGGTGTTGAGACCGGGGATTCTATCGGCGATAACAACGGTTAAGGCAAGAAGTGAAGAAATCTTCAGCAGTCACTAGTTTTGGATCTTTACAAAATTTTCCATTCACGAAAACTGCAAAAGGAAAGCGAGAAATTATCTAATCAGTAGAGATTTAGAGGTTGAATAATAACTTTTACATAGAGATTTTACCTCCATTAATGTTATCAACCCCAACGCAGAAATCTTGAAGAGGAGATGGATCGTAACGAGATACAAATGAAGTTGCTAAAACCAACAAGATGGTTTTGGCTACTAGAAAGTGAAGGAAACCTTCCATTTATTTTATTTTTATTTTCTATTAACAAAAAACAAACTCAATTGGTGTGGATTTGATGAGAATTGTGAAGCATGCATGGTGCATATATAGCGCAGGAAAAGTAATTGGAGTACTTATTATTACGATTTACTTGATGTGATCAACGTATAGGCATATGTATGCTATATTACACACAAACAAGTATTAACCAAACGTATCTTTTAATTTTGGAAATTAATAACATCATACACTTATTATCATAAGCATAAAACAACACAAACTCTACTACTTAAATCCACCAATTACTTTGGTCTCCATCACCTTGTTAAATGTGTGATCTTATAGTTCAAATAGATCAACATCTCATTAATGGTTGCCTATGCGTCAGGAGAAGTGACCACACTATTCAATATTAATCGTGTAAGTCTTTACTAATAACCTGAGTCGACGATATAAAGAATGATATTGAGAGAAAACGTGATGAACTGTGACACGAAAGTTGAGATGTTTATTAATCGTTCACATTTCATGATATGTCTGATTCAAAAAGTCGCCTACTACTACCTCTTTATAATCCATATCCAACAAGATTTTGGTATATTATTAATATTCGTCAACTTTATTAATTTCTTTTAAATTGGCACATTACATTACACATACTTACATATTTATTTCCCACACATCTTGTTTGGTAATCTGTATTTCATTCACTTTCTTACATATTTTAACCATCAGATTATTAATCCACACTTATATTTTAACATTATTCCTATATATTAAGTATATCACCATCTCTAGAAGAAAACACTTTCTGAAGGTATTTGACTATGTTTACGTCCAACGCAAAAGATTTAGCCAAAACCTTTGGGTTAATGGAAGGCATCGACCCGAAAACCGCGTCACCTACCACGGTAAAACCAGGGTTTTGACTCCCAACCACCGAAATCGCAACTGCATTTGTCTTCCCGGCGTTTGCAAGAAATTGTATCAAACCTTTGGGAACAGCAAATGCATCTCCAGGATAAAGAATCTTGGAGAAGAGTGTGTAATTGTATTCGTTTGACGAGACAAAGCCAACTAAGAGCTTGCCCTTGATGACTAAGATGATCTCGGAGGCGCGGGGAAGGAAGCGCGGTGGGAGTTGACCACCCGGAGCCAAGTCAAGGCGGGCTATGGAGACCCCAAGTGTGTTACGACCAGGGATTTCAGCGGGGCTGACCGAGGAGCCAAGGCGGTTGCTTGTGTTTCCCGGGATGTTTAGGCCAGAAGCAAAGAAATCATTTGCTGTTACTAATTTTGGATTTTTGCAGAATTTTCCATTTACAAAAACTACAGTCAACATAAGAAAGACAAATCAATCAAAGGTTTGTAAGGATTGAAAATTGGAAGTTATCTGTTTTTTTATAGAAATATTGTATAGTAATTGTTACAATAGATATGATTACAAAATATATTTTCTTTTGCTTTTTTCAGAAGTTCTTTAAAATGCAAGAATATATATAGATAAATTAACACAAAATAGATAATCATATATATATATATACATTGTTTTTTTTTTTTTGAAAATTACAAAAGTGAAATTTTTATTGATATGAAATAGCACACATAATTATGGAATCGTGAATTAAATTATAAAATTAAACAACAAACAAAAGAAAGATGACGATAATCCCTAATTACAAAACAAACATGATAAAGTGAAGGATTTTCTAATCAGCTACTATCATCAACAAAACAATCGTCTACATAAACTAAGCAAAACGTCTTATATCAAAAGTCTTACAACTAAGGAAAAAACAAAACAATTGTTTTTTGGTCAACCATCTATATATATAGTTTGGTATGTATGTTTCTGTAATTTTTAATTAATAACCAATATTTGCTTGAAAAACCACTCTTGATCATATAATTCAAATAATTTTGTTAAAGCATCAAATTCAAAATCATTTTGAACGTTTATAAGTGAAATACTAGTGGTCGAGAACACATGATATATATATGGTTTTCAAGTATATATACTTCAGAATGTTGCATAATAGTTATCTAAGTATATCAATAATTAATATGCTTTTGATTCGCCATAATATACCTAGTTTAAAATTAAACGAGATCAAAGGAGTCACATAAGTGCAATAATACATAGAGATTACCTCCATTACTATCGTCGACTTCAACACAGTAGTCTTGAAGAGGAGATGGGTCGTAACAATATACAGACGAAGATGCTAAAGCCAGCAAAATGATTTTAGCTAAAAGAAAGTGAATAATACCTTCCATTTTTTTCTATAAAAAAAAAAAAAAAAAAAAAAAAAACTCAAGTGGTGTGGATTTGATGAGTATTGAGAAGTATGCGTATGTGTATGTATATATAGCGCAATAAAAGTAATTTAAAAGCCATTAAATATTGGAGTAATTATAATTATGATTTACTTGATGATCAAAGTATAGGCATATGTATAATATATTTACACACAAACAAGTATATATTATCCAAACGTATCTTTTAATTTTGGAAATTAATTAATAACATCACACACTTATTATCATAAGCATAAAACAACACAAACTCTACTATTCAAAATCATCAATTACTTTGGTCTCCATCACCTTATTAAATGTGCGACCTTCAAATAGATCAATATCTCATTAATGGTTGCCTATATGTGCGTCAAGAGGAGAAGTGACCACACTATTCAATGGTAATATATCGTGTAAGTCTTTAATAATAACATGAGTCGATGATATAAAGAATGAGATTGAGAGAAAACTTGGTGAACTGTGACACGAAAATGAGATGTTTAATCGTTCACATTACATGCATGATTCTGATTCAAAGTCGCCTACTACTACTACCTCTATAATCCCCATATCCCTTTCTCTTAATTTTTAAAATACAAGATTTTGGTATATTATTAATATTCATCAACTTCATTAATTTCTTACAAATTGTTTTAAATTTAGCACATTACAATACCACACACTTACATGTTTATTTCCCACACATTTTGTTTGTTAATCTGTATTTCCTGCATTTTATTACATATTTTATCTATTTTTTAATCATCATATTATTTATCTACACTTATATTTTATCATTATTCCTATTCATTAACTATATCGATTATCTCCTGAAGAAAACAATGTCTGAAGATATTTGACTATGTTTACGTCCAACGCAAAAGCTTCAGCCAAAACCTTTTGGTTAATCAAAGGGTTCGACCCGAAAACCGCGTCGCCTACCGCGATAAAACCAGGGTTTTGGCTCCCAACAGCAGCAATCGCAACTGCATTTGTCTTCCCGGCGTTGGCATGAAACTGTATCATACATTTGGGAATAACAAATACATCTCCAGGGTAAAGAATCTTGGAGAAGAATGAGTAGTTGTATTCATTTGACGAGACGAAACCTACTAAGATCTTGCCCTTGATGACTAAGAGGATCTTGGAGGCGCGGTGGGACTTGACCACCTGGGGCGAAGTCAATGCGGGCCATGGAGACCCCAAGTGTGTGTCGACCAGGGATTAGAGTCGGGCTGATCGAGGATCCAAGACGGTTGCTTGTGTTTCCCGGTATGCTCAGGCCAGAAACAAAGAAATCATTGGCTGTTACTAATTTTGGATCTTTGCAGAACTTTCCATTTACGAAAACTACAGTTAACATAAAAAAAAAAAAAAAAAAAGCAAATCAATCAAAGGTTAGTAGGTTTGAAAACTGGAAGTTATCTGTTTTTCTCGAAATATTATATAGTAATTGTTACACTAACATTCAGACCTGCTGATAAAAAACTACGTGTGTGTTGTTACATGGTAATTAATTATCACCCGTGTTTGCGTTCATGCAAGATGGTATTTTAAAATTATTTGAAGTACATGATATATGACTACAAAGTCTATTTTCTTTTGCTTTTTTCAGGAGTTCCTTAAAATGCAAGAGATTTTTTTTTTTTTGGGGTCAACTATCTCTATACATTTGTATGTATATTTCTGCAAACATTTTTTTTTAATTAATAACCAATATTTGCTTTAAACAACCGAACTCTGTATCAAATCATTTTGTTAAAGCATCAAATTCAAAATCATTTTAAATGTTTATTAGTGAAATTACTAGTGGTCGAGAACACATGTATATATGGTTTTCAAAATATATATATATATATATATATATATTCTTCAGAGTGTTGCATAATAATGATATAAGTATATCAATAATTACTATGCTTTTGATTCGCCATAATATATCTGGTTTAAAATTAAACGAGATAAAAGGAGTCACATATGTGCAATAATACATAGAGATTACCTCCGTTACTATCATCAATTTCAACACAGTAGTCTTGAAGTGGAAGATGGGTCGTAACAATTTACAAATGAAGATGCTAAAGCCAGCAAAATGATTTTAGCCAAAAGAAAGTGAAGAGTACCTTCCATTTTTCAATTTAAAAAAAAAAAAAAAAAAAAAAAAAAAAAAAAAAACTCAAGTGGTGTGGATTTGATGAGAATTAAGAAGTATGCGCATATGTACATATAGCGTAAGAAAAGTAATATAAAAGTCACTAAATATTGTAGTAATTTTATTATGATTTACTTGATGATCAAAGTATATATAAGCATATGTATGATATATCTACACACAAACAAGTATTAACCAAACGTATCTTTTAATTTTGGACATTAATTAATAACATCACACACTTATTATCATAAGCATAAAACAACACAAACCCTACTACTTAAATCCATCAATTACTTTGGTCTCCATCACCTTATTAATTTTTATAGTTCACATAGATCAATTTCTCATTAATGGTTGCCTATGCGTAAAGAGGAGAAGTGACCACACTATTCAATATTAATCGAGTAAGTTTTTAATAATAACATGAGTCGATATAAAGAATGACATTTAGAGAAAACGTGAACTGCGACACGAAAATGAGATGCTTAATCGTTCACATTTCATCATTCTGATTCAAGGTCGCCTACTACTACCTCTTTAATCTCCATCCCTTTCTCTTTAATCCTCATCCTTTACTCTTAAATTTTAAAATACAAGATTTGGTATATTATTAATATTCATCAACTTTATTAATTTATAATAAATTGTTTTAAATTGGCACATTACATTACACACACTTACATATTTATTTCACACACATTTTGTTGTTAATCTGTATTTCCTTCACTTTATTGCATATTTTATCTATTTTTAACCATCAGATTATTAATTCACACTTATATTTTATCATTATTCCTATTCATTAACTATATCGACCATCTCCTGAAGAAAACAATGTCTGAAGGTACTGCACTATGTTTACGTTCAATGCAAAAGCTTTAGCCCAAAGGTTTGGGTTAATCAAAGGGCTTGACCCGAAAACTGCATCACCTACGGCTATAAAACCAGGGTTTTGGCTCCCAACTGCCGCAATCGCAAATGCATTTGCCTTCCCGGTGTTTACAATAAACTGTATCAAACCTTTGGGAACAACAAATACATCTCCAGGATAAAGAATCTTGGAGAAGAGTGTGTAGTTGTATTCGTTTGATGAGACAAAACCAACTAAGATCTTGCCCTTGATGACTAAGAGAATCTCGGAGGCGCGGAGAAGGATGTGCGGTGGGACTTGACCACCCGGGGCCAAGTCAATGCGGGCCATGGAGACCCCAAGCGTGTTGCGACCAGGGATTTCAACGGGGCTGATCGAGGAGCCAAGACGGTTGCTTGTGTTTCCCGGGATGTTTAGGCCAGAAGCAAAGAAATCATTGGCTGCTACTAATTTTGGATCTTTGCATAATTTTCCATTTACGAAAACTACAGTCAAAATATAAAGACAAATCAATTAAAGGTTGCTAGGTTTGAAAATTGGAACTTATACAGTAACTGTTAATTTTTTTTATAAAGGTTCTATAGTAAATAGTTACACTATATAACGTTAATTGATTTGTGTAAAAAAATATATGTGTCTATGTTATTACATGGTACTTAATTACTCTATCCTTTTTTGTCTAAAAACAAAACTTTTTAATTAATAACCAATATTTGCTTTAAACAACCGAACTCTATATCATATACTTCAAACCATTTTAAACGTTTATTAGTGAAATTACTAGTGGTCGAGAACACACATATATATAATTAAGTACTTCAGAATGTTGCATAATAGTTATGTAAGCATATCAAATTATCAATAATAAGTACGTTTTTGATTCGCCATAATATCTGGTAAAAAATTAAACGAGATCAAAGGAGTCACATATATATGTGCAATACATATATATATATAGATTACCTCCATTACTATCGTCGGCTTCAACACAGTAGTCTTGAAGAGGAGATGGGTCGTAACAATATACAAACGAAGATGCTAAAGCCAGCAACATGATTTTAGCTAAAAGAAAGTGAAGAATACCTTCCATTTTATTTTCAATTAAAAATGCCTGTATTTTTGTGTTTCCCCTTTCATGTGGATTAAGCATGAGAAACACGCATGCGCCATAAATAGGCCAAGAAGATGTCCAAAAACATTTGATTTTAGTTTACAAGTAAATTACATCTACTTTAGATGATAGATTGATCGAGTTTATAATGAAATATCAAGGCTCAGTACAAGAAATTTTAAAATTCTGGGACTTTCATGCTTTACTCTCTGTTTATTAACGTGTAAGGATTGGCTATTTCATATGAGTTTGTGTTTGCATTTATATATATTTCCCTGCTAAATGGAACAACAGTATGTTAACATTTTTAGGGTTTTTATAATTAAAATAAACAAATTATATACACAGACATAATAAGACGTTTGGTCAATGTTCCTTTGCATTTTAAAATATTTTAATAAAAATGTATCTTAAATTTAATGTAATATTTTAAGTTTTTAACATAAACAAGATCGCAAAAAGTAAGTATAAGTCTATAAGAGATTCGCTTTTCCCAAATACACCAGTTTTTCTGTCAAGACACCAGTTCTTTTGTGTTTTTCTGAAAATACCGGATCTTCTCCATTTTTATCATGTGTTATGACGTAATTTTTTACGATAATAAAATATTAATAAATATAATATTTAAAAAAAAAATTGGAAGACACGCATGTAGATGTCTCCAATAATGCTCTAAGCATTCAAAACCGTTGGTTATTGTTTTACTTTTGGGTCAACCATTTGTTATATAATACGATTTTTTTATAATATATAACACGATTTTGTATCCGAACTAAAAGAATTCAGACCAATACGTCCGGTCGATATAACTTAAGAATAAGATTGAGAGAAAACTTAGTGACACGAAAATGAGATATGATCGTTCACAGTCATGATTCTGATTCAAAGTCGCCAACTACGACGTAGTAATATACCTCTTTATGAGTCCCATATCCCTTTCTCTTAAATTTAAAAGTACAATATTAATCAACTTTATAAATTTCTTATATATTGTTTTACATTGGCACACACTTACATATTTATTTCCCATACATTTTAACCATCAGATTATTAATCCAGAAGAAAACACATTCTGAAGGTATTTGACTGTGTTTACGTCCAACGCAAAAGCTTTAGCCAAAACCTTTCGGTTAATCGAAGGCTTCGACCCAAAAACCGCGTTACCTACGAAAATAAAACCAGGGTTTTGGCTCCCACCCGCCACAATCACAACTGCTTTTGTCTTCCCGGCGTTTGCATGAAACTGTATCATTCCTTTGGGAAAAACATATACATCTCCAGGATAAAGAATCTTGGAGAAGAGTGTATAGTTATATTCGTTTGACGAGACAAAACCGACTAAGACCTTGCCCTTGATGACTAAGAGGATCTCGGAGGCGCGTGGATGTGTGTGTGGTGGGATTTGACCGCCTGGGGCCAAGTCAATGCGGGCCATGGCGACACCGAGTGTGTTGCGACCAGGGGTATTAGCGCGGGTGATCGAGGCGCCAAAGCGGTTGCTTGTGTTTCCCGGTATGTTCAGGCCAGAAGCAAAGAAATCATTGGCTGTTACCAATCTTGGATCTTTGCAGAATTTTCCATTTACGAAAACTAGTCACAAAAAATAAAATATAAAGGTTCTTAGGTTTGAAAACTAGAAGTTATCTGTCTTTTTTTTAGAGATTATATAGTAATTGTTAAACATTAATTGACTTATATATATGTAAAAAACACACATATATATATATATATCAATGATTAGTATGCTTTTAATTCATCATAATATCTGGTTTAAAATTAAACGAGATCAAAGGACCTAGTCACATATGTGCAATCCATTCATAGAGATTACCTCCATTATTATCGTCGACTCCAACACAGTAATCTTGAAGAGGAGATGGGTCGTAACAATATACAAACGAAGATGCTAAAGCCAGCAACACGATTTTAGCTAAAAGAAAGTGAAGAATACCTTCCATTTTGTTTTCAATTAAAAATGCCTGTATTTTTGTTTTTCCCCTTTCTTTGTGGAATGTGGATTGAGCATGAGAAACATGCATGCGCCATAAATAGGCCAAGAAGACGTCCAAAAACATTTGATTTTAGTTTACAAGTAAATTACATCTATTTTAGATGATAGATTGATCGAGTTTATAATGAAATATCAAGGCCCAATACAAGAAATTTTAAAATTCTGGGACTTTCATGCTTTACTCTCTGTTTATTAACGTGTAAGGATTGGCTATTTCATGTGAGTTTGTGTTTGTATTTTTATATATTTCCCTGCTAAATGGAACAACAGTATGTTAACATTTTTAGGGTTTTTATAATTAAAATAAACAAATTATATACACAGACATAATAAGACGTTTGGTCAATGTTCTTTTGCATTTTAAAATATTTTAATAAAAATGTATCTTAAAATTTAATGTAATATTTTAAGTTTTTAACATAAACAAGATCGCAAAAAAGTAACAATAAGTCTATAAGCATTCAAAACCGTCGGTTATTGTTTTATTTTTTGGTCAACCATTTGTTATATAATACGATTTAAAAAAATATATATAACACGATTTTGTTTCCGAACTAAAAGAATTCAGACCAATACGTCCGGTCGATATAAATTAAGAATGAGATTGAGAGAAAACGTGGTGACACGAAAATGAGATATAATCGTTCACAGTCATGATTCTGATTCAAAGTCGCCAACTACGACGTAGTAATATACCTCTTGATAAGTCCCATATCCCTTTCTCTTAAATTTAAAAGTACAATATTAATCAACTTTATAAATTTCTTATATATTGTTTTACATTGGCACACACTTACATATTTATTTCCCATACATTTTAACCATCAGATTATTAATCCACACTTCTTTTGTCCCTTCCAGGCGATCGGAAAATACAACTAAGAGATCCATTCGAGGAACACGGGGACTAGTTGACGTAATCAGCCTCCAAATATAGGTTTAACATTATTCCTATATAATAGGTATATCATAATCTCCAGAAGAAAACACATTCTGGAGGTATTTGACTGTGTTTACGTCCAACGCAAAAGCTTTAGCCAAAACCTTTCGGTTAATCAAAGGCTTCGACCCAAAAACCGCGTTACCTACGACAATAAAACCAGGGTTTTGGCTCCCAACCGCCCCAATCACAACTGCATTTGTCTTCCCGGCGTTTGCATGAAACTGTATCATACCTTTGGGAAAAACATATACATCTCCAGGATAAAGAATCTTGGAGAAGAGTGTATAGTTATATTCGTTTGACGAGACAAAACCGACTAAGACCTTTCCCTTGATGACTAAGAGGATCTCGGAGGCGCGTGGATGTGTGTGTGGTGGGATTTGACCGCCTGGGGCCAAGTCAATGCGGGCCATGGCGACACCGAGTGTGTTGAGACCAGGGATATCAGTGCGGGTGATCGAGACGCCAAGGCGGTTGCTTGTGTTTCCCGGTATGTTCAGGCCAGAAGCAAAGAAATCATTGGCTGTTACCAATCTTGGATCTTTGCAGAATTTTCCATTTACGAAAACTACAGTCACAAATATATATATATATATATATATATATATGTAAAGGTTCTTAGGTTTGAAAACTAGAAGTTATCTGTCTTTTTTTAAGAGATTATATAGTAATTGTTAAACATTAATTGACTTATATATATGTAAAAACATATATATATATATATATCAATGATTAGTATGCTTTTAATTCATCATAATATCTGGTTTAAAATTAAACGAGATCAAAGGAGCTAGTCACATATGTGCAATCCATTCATAGAGATTACCTCCATTATTATCGTCGACTCCAACACAGTAATCTTGAAGAGGAGATGGGTCGTAACAATATACAAACGAAGATGCTAAAGCCAGCAAAATGATTTTAGCCAAAAGAAAGTGAAGAATACCTTCCATTTTTTCAATAAAAAACGCATGTATTTTTATTTCCCCTTTCTTTGTGGAATGTGGATTGAGCGATGATGATGCATGAGAAACGTCTATGCCCTATAAATAGCCCAAGAAGAGTCCAAAAAACATGTGATTTTAGTTTACAAGTAAACTATATCAACTATATATGATAGATTGATCGAGTTTGTAAGGAAATATCAAGCCCAATATAAGAAAATTTATAATAGTGGGACTTTCATGCTTTTACTTTCTGTTTATTAACGTGTAAAGCTTGGCAGGTTAAAAAGAAGAAGAAAAAAACTTGACAGGTTCATTTGAGTTTGTGTTTGCATATATGTTTCAATGTTAAATGGAACCCCACAACTTTGCTTCTCCTTTGCATTTTTGAAATATGTAAAATTTTAAAAAGTATTTTAAATATAAATATAACATTTTAACACATAAATGCAAAAAAAAAAAGTAATTATAAGAATTCAAAACCATTGGTTATTATTTTATTTTTTGGTCAACCATCGGTTAATACGGTTATGTTTCCGAACTAAAAGAATTCAGACCAAAGCATCTTTCTAATTCTTGATTTTTGAAAAATGATTTAAGTGAGCTGATAGACACTATAAGTCTATATTATCGCAATAAACTGAAACATTGCGTTTGAAATTCTCTGAAGCAAATAGGTTACGGAGAGGACTTGTTTCTTTGTAGATTCTCTATAAATTTGAGAGACAATACATAGTATTGAAGAGTTGAATTGAATTTAAAACGTGAGAATAAGTGGTTATCATTTCCTTGAATCTTGATGATCGTCTACAAGTATATACATTTTTATTCTTGCACACAACCAAAAACATTAACCACAGATGATACATTAAAAAAAAAAATTATAAACATATAATTGGTTATTATTATAAACATAGAAGCTACATAAAACCTCTATTAATCAAAGAAAATATACATATTTAGTTCGGGTTCAAATAGATATTATCAGTATAAAATATTTTTTCTTCATTAACGAATGAATGTGGACGTATAAAGCTTACATAGACTGTGTTAGTGCTAACTCTCCCAACCAATTCAAACTTTACTTTTAGAAATATTACATATTTAGTTCGGATTTCAAGCACATATTTCAAACAATTTAAATTCGTAAGTTAGTCTAATAACTGATTTGTTCTATATATGCTGATGCTGGAGCTTGCGGGTGAAACATTAACACATATTTTAGTCATTTTGATTAAATTTTTTTATATGTTTTAAAATTCTTACATATTACCACGTACACAATTATTTTAATTTACGATTTTACAGACTTAATTGGTTACATAATTTGTAGCCAATCATGTGATTTACTCGCTTATTTTATCATCAACTTTAAAATCTTATAACCTTATAATTAATTTAGCAACAACCTTATTATTTAGGAGCAAAAACTATCTGGAGAAATTTAACCAAGTTAATTTGTAGCTGAAACGCGTTAGCCACAACCTCTGAAGGAATCCGAGGGTTTGATCCAAAAACCGCGTTTGCGATAGTAATCACACCAGGATTCTGGCTCCCAAACCCAGCAAACGCAACGGCCTTTGTCCTCCCAATGCTCATTTGAAAATGGATCATTCCAATGGGAAACACAGAAGCGTCTCCTGGATTAAGAACCTTCCAGAACAATCTATTGTCGTCTTGGTTCGACGAGACAAACCCAGCAAAGAGCCTTCCTTTGATGACCACAAGTATCTCGGTGGCGCGTGGATGTATGTGCGGTGGGTTTTGACCTCCCGGAGCATAGTCAATGCGGGCGAGGGACACCCCGAGGGTGTTCAGGCCACTGATTCTGTTGACATTTACGGTTGTGACGTTGGAACCGATGAGGTTGGCGGTGTTTCCGGCGATGTTTAATTAACCCCGAAGTGAAGAAATCATCGGCTGTTACTGATTTTGGATCTTTACATAAAATATTCTAGACCGAACGCTAAACTAATTATTATATTATTCAAGATTATACCTCCATTAGTCTCGTTGACGGCAACACAAAAGTCTTGAAGCGGACTTGGGTCGTAAGAAGATACAAATTAAGATGCCGAAGCCAATAAGATAACTGAGCTACAAGGAGACGAATAAGCACTTCCATCATTTTTTTTTTGGGTTCTAATAAAAAGTTGAATGGATAGTGTCAGATGACAATCATGTGGTAAATATATAGAGGATATAGCTTTGGGAAATTCATTGAATATATTTTTAATGTCATTTCTTTGTTACAAGTCAATAATATCCATCTAAGACCATGTCCATCGGACACTTTTTTGAGGTCTTTCCGTGTGGAGTCCGCTATATTGTATCTTCTCAGTGTTTCTAACTGTTTTCCGCAAGACACTAGATTTTCCAAAATATGTCACGTGTCGCAACGTGATTCGTTATGACAATAAAAAATCAATTTTTATAAAAAGAAAAAAAAATTGAAAAAAACAAAAAAGAAGACCCTGTATATAGAGATGCTCTAACTACCCTTGACTTATGTCGGTAATACATATTCACAGTGTTCTCTAGACGTAACATTAGTTCCATTTTTTCCATATGAGCCTCCATCCCAACTAAGCTGGTGAAATCATTTGACAGCGTTGAAATATTCAACATGTTTGAAATTTCATTGGTGATTTCTTCGATCATGGCCGCTTCATTGCCCCTAACACAAGAGATATATATACACACATGTTTAACGAAAAATTGCACAGTTACACTACTACACATATAAAAAAAATGGTTATGAATTTCACCATTTACTAGAATGGTAACAGGCGATTTTGGCCACTTTTTCCAACGCAAATCTCCATCTCTCAATCTCTTTCTCTGCTTTACCCCTACAAGTTTTTCTGAAGGCCTTCCCAAAATTTCCTGTCTGCTTCTTTACATCAGTTGGATCCACATCATAGAAAAGCGTTATCACTTTTTGATCCGACTTTTCACTGCACTTGATGATCTCCACCAACTCAACCACGCACCACGACGAAGAAGCATAGTTACTAGAGAGGAAGACAACTGCGATCATTGATCCTCTTATATCTTCCCTGAGCTCAGGACCAATTGACCCACCCTTCTTGATATTATTATCAATGAATACATCTATTGCCTTGCTTTTAAAAGCCTTCATGATGTGGCTGAGAAAGGTTCCGCGTACATCTGGCCCGTGGAAGCTCGGAAAGACTTGGTGTTTCCAATTGCAAGACCAAGAAGATGAAGAAGGTGAAGTAGGAGATAAAGGAGTAGGTATTGGTTTGTTTTCTTGATGGAACCTGAACTTTCTGTAAACCTTAAACAATACTATTCCCAAAAGCGTGTAGAAGCCTATTGAGACAGCAACAAGAACGCCAAAAAAAAAAGAATAAACCATGATTGGTATTATATATAGAGGAACAAAGATGGGAGAACTCTTTTAGAGAGCTATGTGAAGGATGGTATTAAAACTAAAAACAGGCTTTGTATATATTAGTACTTGACATAGAATGAGAAGACTAGCAAAAGAGGAATCAAAAATCGTGAGGGGGTGTCGTGCCAACACGCCCAACACCATTTAATTTCTACCTCATCAGTGAAAGAAAATATGCAAGTAGGTTTTAAGTCTTATGCAAGAAAATATGCAAAAAAAAAAAAAAAAGAAAAAAAAGTCTTCAAGTCTTGTCCATGTATTCAAACGGATCTCGATTATACAAGCAAATGTCTTCTTCGCAGAATTTATATAGTGGCATAAACATTTATCCATATGATATTATGAATAATTAAAAATCATCTATTTCATAGTCTACATATAATATAAATATGCAAGTTGGCTTTTAAACTCTTATTAAGTCTTGACTAGGCTCAAACGAATCTCTATTATACAGGCGGACCCACGTGCAGAGTTATGGGTTCACTTCACACTATTTAAGTTAGAAATATTTCTTAAGTTGATAGCATAATTAAAAAAATTTAATCCAAATGGTTGAATTCTTAAAATTTGGCCCCGCTTTCTAGAGCTGGAACTCTTCCCTTGATTCCATCACACTTATTTGAAATATCATTGGTGACTTTTTCAATGAAATGCTCGATTGCCTTGCTTTTGAACTGCTTCTTGATGTGGCTGAGAACAGATTTGCGTATATCTTTCCCGTGGAAGCTAGGAAATACTTGGTGCTTCCAATTGTGAGATAAAAGAGAAGGTGAAGAAAATGAAGTAGGAGATAAAGGAGAAGGTGAAGAAGTTACAGTAGGAGATAAAGGAGACGGTGAAGAAATTACAGTAGGAGATAAAGGAGACGGTATTGTTTTGTTTTCTTGGTGGAACCTCAACTTTCTGTAAACTATTAAAAAAAACTATTCCCAAAAGCGTATAGATTGCAACAGCAACAGCAACAGCAATGCCAAGGGAAAAAGAAGAATCCATGATTTGGTATATAACGAAGATGAGACAGCTGTCAAGGATGTTATTAAAACTGAAAACAGGCTTCTTTGTAATATATTAGTACGTTGACTCCATTGACTTAGAATTAGAAGACTAGCAAACGAGGAAGGAAATTCGTTTAGGGCGGCATTTCATTGTGGCTCTAACATTTTTCAACCTCATAAAAAGATATTTAAAGGATAAGAATCGCGAACAGGGAACACAAGGATAAAATTGCTTCGAGGTTTGTTTGAAAAAGCAAATTTTACCAAGTTAAAAAGAGAAACAAATTTTACCAAGTTAAAGCAAATTTCCACTTATCAGTCCTATATGATCCTAAGCTACTACTCATGCTTGTGAGTGTTCCTCTATGACCTCAAGCTACACTCATCCTTGTGATTGTTTTTCATTTCAAAAACAATTAAGCAGGTTCTATAAACTAAAACCTAGAGCTGAAACTAGTACACAAGTTTGGAGAAAATAATCGATCCAGTCCATACATCTAAAACAAGTCATCATTAAAGGAAAACCATGGCTTTTACTCCAGAACAGCAGCATACAAATTCCGAAGCAATAGCACACATACAACAAAATCCAATTCGTTTCTCTACTCCTAGAAACTACAAGAAGTCAAATACATTCACAAATCCCCACAAGTACCTAAAAGTTTTATGACCAAGACAAATCCATTTCATAGGAAAAATTGAAGACTTTCCGATAGTTAACATTGTAAAAGAAAACCATAACTTCTTTAACGAGTAGCCATTATCCAATAACCATTAAAACGGAAACGCAACAGAGAATCTAAAGTCTCACAATTTCAACATTCAAATCCCAAAACATTGAGAGAAGCAAAAGAAAAAAAAAACACTTAACGGTAACTCTTCTGGAAACGAGCACGAGCACCACGACCACCGAACTTCTTCGGCTCGCACCGCCTCGGATCCGCCACGAGAAGAGTCCTATCGTACCTCACCAAGATATCCTTTATCTCTTTCTTCGACTGCTCATCAACGTACTTCTGGTAGTAAGCAACCAGTGCCTTCGCGATGCTCTGACGGATTGCGTAGACCTGAGATGTGTTTCCACCACCCCTCACTCGGATCCTCATGTCAACTCCGGCGAAACGGTGCTTCCCGAGGAGGAGGATTGGCTCGAAAATCTTGAAACGGAGGATCTCTGGCTGATGAAGCTCGATCGGCGAACCGTTCAGCTTAATCATACCAGAACCACGTTTGCAGTGAGTGACGGCAACGGCCGTCTTCTTCCTTCCGAAGCATTGCACTGACTCTTTCGCCGGTTGGGTTGCCATTGCTACGATTTTACGATTCCGTGCTTACCTGCGGCCAAAGCGAATATATGAGATGATAAAAACCCTAATTCAGTGTGTAGCAGAGAAGCGCTAAGCTTTTATAGGTCAACGTAATTATGGGCTTTATTTGCTCAATTTTAAGGCCCATATAATTAGGGTAGGGTAACCATGGCCTGTTATATGGTTTACGAACTAGAGCTTTTGTTACTTTTGTTAGACAACTCCTTTTGTTAGACTTCTTTCTCCGTTCACCATTGGGTTTGTTGTATACGAAATAGCTTTTGTTACTTCATAGTTTCCACTTTATACTGCTGCTAACGACGTAGTTTGACTAGTCAACTCCTTTTGTTAGACTTCTTTCTCCGTTCATCATTGGATTTGTATATATAATCAAAGCTTTGTCGGAATCTCTATCGTAAAGTATGGAGCTAAACGATCATATGTTTAATGTGATAATATTACATTGGAATGTTCCTGTATCGGATAACATAGGAGACGAAAAATGATAAAAACAACCAGCTTCTTTATATAGTACACAACACAGCTCAATAATAATAATAATCTTCTACTTCTGATAATTTTATCAATCTTTTTCTGCTACTAATTTCTCTTCGGTTTTTATTTACAATGCCGGCTCCTGTGTTTCAATTTTCTTCCCCTCAAATGTTTTTATCTGTCATGTGGGAATTCCAGCTCGTTTTCCGACACCTTGAAGTGTTGTGGCTGCTGTCCAGAGCAATGGAGGTTCCACATTTTGAAGTATGACCTCTCCAGATTCTTCACCTGTAGCCAAGGGAACTAATTCGTTAAAGTGATCAACTAGAACACGAGAGGAATAGAGTCACTAAGTGTTTCCAGACTAACCCAACGCATGGTGTCAAATAGAGGACAAGTTAAGCGGCTAGCCCTTAATTCCTTAGTTAGTGCCTGAAGTTTTGGCTTGTTTAGTGCCAAAGAGACAGCCTTCTCTTCGTATTCTTCCAAGCTAGTTCACAAGCATTATGAATATCTTATTAATATTCATGAAAGTAGAAGATACCAAGAAAAAAAGTACAAGTTGGTTTAGGCTGAGACTCACCTGTTAACAATCATCTCATGGCCCAGACCAGTTGCAAGGCAGAGTGATCCAGCCACTCGAGTTGCCATTTTCTCCAGTGGTAATGTTATCATCGGTACACCAGCCCACAGCACATCTGTTCCTGTTGTGTGTCCGTTGCACAGAGGCCTAATGAAAGGGCAGGATAGGGCAGTTGTGGCAGAATGAGTTTTGTGTTTTTTTTTTTCTGATACATATAGAAGTAGAGATGAATCATGTCGAGGGACAAAAGAACTCACGTGTCAAGGATTACATCAGCAAGCACACTTCGCCTGATATGTTCACTCTTCATGGCAACATCAGTGAAGATAATTTGATCAGGCTGTACACCTTGGGCAGCAGCATCTGGATGTAAGGTCAGAAACTTAAGGTTAGAAGTAGTGCAAGCAGAAAGAACAAGGAAATGCTAAGCAATGGAATGGAACCACACGTACATGTGCGAAACCTCATCTCTCCGGCTGCTGGGAAACGGAGAAGCCATAGAGCACTGTTGGGTATTCGTTTAAGAATGTTGCACCTTAATAGAAAAAATAAAAATAAAAATCAATTTGTAAATGTATAAAGTTACATCTGTACCAATTAGCTACATAATGTGATATATGATGCTGTATAGTGACGTATGTAAATAATTGCTAAACAAACCTCAAAAGCTTAGAAAAGCATTTACCAAGTATTGACGATTTCAGGATCCATTTTGTACAGTTGGTTGAAGCATGCAAATATGAATTTGTCTTCAGGAAGTCCATAGTCTGATCGCTTGGGCTTAGAATTTGGATCTAACACATCCTGATTTTTCTGCAAATAGCATATACACAATGAGTTTTGATATAAATCACTTGCGAAACTGATGAATGTACAATAAGATGGTAAAGATAACTTTTCTCTGGCCATACCTGCTTGTAATCATTGACAAAGTAGCAATGGGGAAGATGGACCAGCTTCTCAGAGTAAATATGTGCATATTGCAGAGGAGACACAAACTGAAAAGTACAAGAGAGTAACCATCAAAAATAGACAAAAACAAGGTTGGGCGGGAAAAAATTAATTCAGTTGCCAACTTGTTGACCAAAAAAATAAAATAAAAAATCAATAGCCCACCTCATCAGTCACTAGGTAGTCGATATAGGTGGCCCCAGTTGTACCCGGGAAGCCCATATATGAAACCTGGATCGGTGCAGGCTGCATGGCAAATATTTCATTCCTAGCCCCCTGCATAGGTAAAACCAAGCACTGTTACCAACGTTTCCATAGAACGGGTACAGTTCCAGAGTAAGAAGTTTCTGAAATGTTTAGTACATGCCTTGGTGTAACCGTTTAGATTGATGAGTATCTGGACTTTGTCTTCATTTATGATTTTGGCGATAGCATCAGATGACATAGCAGAAACGTCCAGGAAATGCTCGGCTTCTGACTGGATTCGCTGTCTCCATTCAGTACTGTCATTTGGACTCAACGCATAGCAGAAAACCTGTAAAAATGAGATTTGCTTTGCTTACATCCTGAATTAATAACACAGGATAATAAATACAGAATGATCTACCATCAATTACTGAATTCCTATATTTCACATACAGGATCCGTATGGTTCCATACATCCGTATATGGTTCCATACATTCCTCCCATCAGAAGAACTAGCCCCAAAATACATTCCTGAATTTTATAGGCTTGCTAAACACCACTGAGTTAAAGACCCTAAACTTTCGATATGAAATCAGGGCAGGCCTAAGAAATGGATCAACAAATATCCAAAGGCAGGATACAAACCTCAACGTTTTCTCTGTTATGCATCCCAAACACTGATCCCATGAGGTGTGATAACGGATGATTACCAAAATCACTGCTCACATATCCAATCCTTAATCTCTTAAATCCTCCCTCAAGTTTTACAGGGAGCCCAGCTGGATGGGTAAAGGGAGGTAGTCCAAAACGGGAAGCGATTATGGAGCAGTGTGCGGCGTATTTACGACTGAAAATATAGGGGATTTATAAGGAATAGGCCTATACACAGAACAAATAAATACGTATATTCATGAGAAGTATGAGAATCGAATATCAGTCTCAAACCTGATTTCAAGGGCAAGAATAGGATCAATAGGATATGCTATCGCATGGAAGGGCTGGACACTTGGAAGTACTGACATCTAAAGATAAGATCAATAGGATATGCTATTATTACCTTACTCTGTAATAGCATAAGAATTACCAAAAAAAAAATGTGTGGCATAAATACTTACATTTATTTGCCTCCTAATAATGCCTTCAACTTCAGAGAACATTTTGCTGCGGTCCTCCCAACAGCATACACACTGGTACAGCAGCAGGAAGGAAGAAAACATAGGGAGAGTTAACAAGAATCAGGAAACAGAGACCGAAGCTATCACATTAAATTTGTGACGTCAAACCATGAAAAAAGAAATACCTGTAAGGTGTGCAGAAGGTTGCACGTTGCTTCTGGGAAGTCTGGTCGTAATAACAAAGCCTGTTTGTAGCTTGAAATGGCAGCATCCACATGCCCACTGCTTATGCAAGAAGGTCCAAGAAATACATCAATAGTGAAAACAATATTTTTCTGGTGGAACATGCTATCTACACAAAATTCTTCTCAAGTAAGATCTTTTTCTTCAAAGTACAGATTTTTTTATCAGTTCTTCGGTAAGCAGTATTTGAACAAGTGTCTGATATATATATTAAAAATGCAAGATACAGCGAATGGTTACCTATCCTTGTAAGCTGAGGCCAGGTTTGCATGAGCTTCAGCCATTGTAGGCCGGAAATTAATAGCATGCATGTAATCCTGAATTGCTTCAGTTACCCTCCCGATCTCTTTGTAAGTATTGCCTCTATTAACCAGAGCATCAGCTGCCAATGGGTCAATACGGAGAACCTCATTATAGCAGGATATAGCATCAGAGTAATTTCCCTGTCGTTTAGGAGAAAAAACAAGCAAAAATTCGTCAAACATGGGTAAGACTCTAAAGATGATTGAACATTGATAATGGAGCGTAAATGCACCTGTTGCTTGTAAATTATTGCAAGGTTATTGAACGGAGCAGACAGTCCTGTAGTTACAGCCAAAGTAGCCTTGAACAATGATGAAGCAGGACCCATCATATTCCTGTTCAAAGTTGTGAAATGAAGTTTCCAGTAATTTATAATACTGTCTATCTAGCAAGAAGAAAGAAAGGATTATATACCACTCCATATAAATATTTCCAAGATTGGCCATTGGTTGTGGATGATTTGGTTGTAAAGCAAGGCATTGCTGCAGTATATAACCACATGTTTGTCAGTAATGCGCAAATTGATTATAGTAAGTTTAAGATAGGAACCACACATACATTATAACACCGAATTGCTTCATCAACTCGCCCAATGTCCTTCAATGCATTACCCTGTTGCAAATGCAAAAAAGATCATAAGTTAGACATGTCGTTCAAAGACACCAAACCCCACATAATGTGTGTTGATGATGCTAACCAAGTTGTTGTAAGCCTCTAAAAATCGTGGATCTCGGGAGATAGCCTGCTTGTAGTGTCGAATTGCTAGATCTAGCTGACCTTGCTCATAGTATATACTGGCTATATTCCCTGCATAGAGTAGTTGTAACTCAGTTATGAAAAAAGACACCAATTTACATGAGCAAGTAAATTTTACTATCGCTAAGCATTTAGTTGATCAAATAACACTCACCAAATGCCATTGCACAATTTGGTCGCATCTGTAAGGCATGCTGATAACACATGATTGCTTCTGTAGGTCTCCCGAGAGCCTTAACAAAGGAAAAGAAAAAATTTGTTTCTTATATATTGCACTGAACTATCAGCTACTGAACCTGAACGACACAACAAACGTAAACATACCTTATACACATTTCCTAGATTTAAATATGCATCAGGGAATGCAGGTTTCAACTTCACAGCTTCCTGGTAAATTAAGAAACTCAGCCAACACATGTAACACAAAAAATATTATCCGGGGAAAAAAAGCACAGACCACTATGTCAACAGATTTTCTAGGACAGAATGAAGCATACCTTGTAGTATTGGAGGGCTCTATTGAGATCACCTGACTCCATGAAAAGACCAGCAAGATTTGACCATGCAATAGCAAATGTTGGTTGTATGCGAACAGCTTCAAGGTAGCAACTGTATGCCTGCACAAAATATTACATTCTAACAATATGGACCTGACTATAAGACGATCATCCCTTCTTGCAACTTGATGGCTGTATTGATTGTGGATTATGACACAGTACAACACAGAAAAAATGAATGCATCCATCAGTATTTGTAGTTGATAAACTAGTAAAAAGACTACAGATGTGATGCTATATTACTAGAGCATCACGTCACCGTCCATTTAGTTATAATTTAGATTGGTTCAACTACAAATTCTTCTGCAATGAAGACACTTTGATCAATCCACTGTAACTTTAGGGCCGACATCCATAACCATAGAACACAAGAAAATTGCACATAATCTTTTCAGGGTTGGAACAGGGACGGATTAACTTAAAGACTTTATCCACAAGACTTACTTCCTGAATTAATCCTTGAGCCTTCATCAGATTCCCCAGATTACTATGTGCGTCAACCTAGGAAAAGTTCACATTACCAGGTGAGAAGACGAACAACAGAAGATCACAGTAAAACTCCCAGAAGTAGGAAGACAGAATACGCTGAAAAGGGTGTCAATGACTTATTCTGGCTTCACTTTTTTCACGTAAAAAGCTAGATAGAAGGATCATAAACTCAAATACCAGAAGTGGATTCAATAAGAGGGCCTGCTGACAGCATTGTGTAGCCTCGCTGAGTCTTCCCTTTCTCATGTATGCACTAGCCAAATTCGACCAAGCATCAGCAAAGTTGGGCCTCAGCTGAGAATTAGATTGAAAAGAAAATGTTAGCAAGGGAAAAATGAAGAAAAAGTAACAGCAGCAGTATACGTTAAGCATAATTGGATATAGCACAACCTCAATTGCAATTAAGTAGTAGCGGATTGCACGATCAGTGTCCCCTTTTTCCTGGAAAGAGCAGACCACAGATATAAGAATATATATATTGGCAACAACCAACTGATCAGGCAAAGGCCAAGCCATTCACCTTCCATGCGTTTGCCATGTTTCCATAACACTCAGCAAACTGAGGCTGAATACGAAGAGCTTCTTCATTTCTAGCAATGCACATATCATATTCTTGCAGCTGCACGGCATGATATTATGAGTTAAAAACTAGTTCACTAAAACAAAAGGATCATTAGAGTAATGACCCAGGAGAGAAGAAGTAAAATAATACCTGGTAATAAATAGCACCAATAAGAAGAAGATTATCAGTACGTAATGGGTTTCTCTGATAAACCAAGTTGCTGTGTTCTAGGGCTTGTTTGAATTCGCCTGCTTTGTACAGTTGATGAGCAAGAGCCAGGCGTGCGCCATCATCAGCTAAACGAAAAATTACAGGAATCAGCAACACATAGCAGAAACAAGAGCTCAGATAACTAAACATACTACGGCAGAAAAATCAATAGCAGCCCTATTCTCCCAAAAGAAAAGTTAGGTTTTTTAACCTAAAACGAACAAACTAAATAACCAAAGCCAATAACTTTGCTCGCCCAAAAGTAGAATCTCCAAAAGTCAAAAGAAAAAACACAAGTTGCAGTTTGTAGCAAGTTTGATCTCACCAAATCTAGGATCTTTGAATTTATCATACCAATTATACCTAGAAAAAGAAAGCTAGATCGCACAACCTAATGTTCATAGTAAAAGGAACAAGCAGAAAAATACTCTAAAAACACCGATCAGGAAAATTCAGCTGTGAAGATGCAATTACACAAAAGCTGGTAAGAAATCAGAACCTTCATGAGTCTTATTGAAGTGCTGGAGGAGACTCGAAGAAGACGAAGACGAAACCGACAAATCAAGCTTTCTGGAGAAGACTTCATCAACTCGATCCGAAAGAAACACAGGACGAGAGATCATCGCAGCTCCGTTTTTAGACGAGAGTATCGCGCCTTGATGAAATTAAACACCAATTTCACTGGGATCACAAGTCTCCGGGACTTGGCCGGAGAATCAAAACACCGATGATAACGCACGAGAGAAGAAAAGGGAAAAACCCTAAATCGAAATTCCTATATTTTTTTTTTTCTTCCTGTAGAGAGACCTCAAAGAGCTTTGCTTCCTCTTTCACCTTTAGCTTTTTTTTCTCTTTTATTGCTTTTATATTTATTTCCTTTTTTCGGACCAATCAAAGATTTACACATATAACTAAACTTGAATGCTTGACACGTGTAAATTTCAACGCCGTTGATTTACGTTACGGGTCAAAGAGTCAACAAAATCTGGCCAAACCCAAAGGAGGAGAGATACTTTTGTCTTTTAGTAACACGTGTCAAAGACGCAACAGTTGTTTTTCTTCTCAAAGGTTGTATCTACTATCTACTACCATCCACCAAAACAAATCTGTATATATTAATAATTAATAATATATATATATATATATATATATATCCAAAACTATGGAAGAATTGAATTAAATTTGCCAACGAGAAAACGTGGTTCTGATAAATTACCTAAAAGAAGACATATTATTACCAGATTCTTTACCTTGTCCATGGGTTTGTTTCCATTTTATTAAACTTCATGATTTGGTAAAAAATCAGCTCAAATCTTGTTAAGTGTTGACAAAAAAGATATTAAAGCGTTGACTAATTTTGACGCAAGTCAGGTAATTTCCGTTTGCTTTCATTGACTTCTATATGATGGGTGCTCGTGAGATTAATGAAGTTGTTGGTGAAATACTATAAGTTGTTTGATATTTTGGGAATATTTCAGGGTACTGCAACTATTTTAGACATTTTGTTCGACACATCAAAATAAAAAATCTTGCTTTTTCCGCGTCGGTGACCGTAATTTGATTTAAAAATATATTATAAAGAGTGTAGGATCAGTTTCCATATAATTGCAACCAAAAATATAAAAAGGAAACTAAATCGTGTAATTTAGACAATTTGAAAATCTGAAAATGATTGTTCCACCGACTGTTTGAGTGTTTAAGAGATTCTATATCAATACGGTAACTAACGTAAACTTTCCTTTTTATATCAAAAGTTTATCTGTTTGTTTGAGAGTAATTTCTTTTTTTTTTTACAACATTTCTCAATAAATATATAAAAAATGGAAACAATGCAAACTTTCCTTTTTTATATATAAAAGTTGATCTGAGTGTAATTTCCTTTTTTTTTGTTTTTGGGAAGAAACTTTCCTTATAAATATAAATCTCTTGTTCCTTAGAAATCAAAATTATCATTCTTAATCAAATAATCAAAATCTTATATCTCATTCTTACTCTCTTACTCTGTCTCGCTAGATTCTTTGGTCACAATCATCGATCATCAATACAAGGAAGAGGAGCCATGATGTTATCAGGGCGATGAAACGTACGAGTCCTCTTGTGAGATGAAATCATCTCTTGCCAATTTTCCCGAATTAAATCACCCTTCGCGTTTTGATTCGATCCCATCCCGATTTGATACTTGAGGAATCGAAGCACCATACAGGACGACAAAGAGCAGGTGTTTATGGTCGGATCATCAACAGAATTGGGACTAACCCTAAGGCTTAAAGTCTTCGATCTCTCTTATGGTCTCTACATAATCTCTTCTCCGGTGTCAGCTAATTGCTTTTTCTAAATGATCTAAGAAATTGATTGATTGACTCAGTTTAATTAGACTTGTTCAGTTTCATCTACTCTAAAACGTTTTATTGTTTCCAAATTTAGGTTTTCGTACTTGGTTGCGTTTGCTTCAATCAACGGGTGTGGGTAGACGAGAAGGTCTTCAATGGTGAATTGGCGAGAGACAATACCTCTAGAAGGTATGCAATCACAAGGGCTCTCATTGCTACGTAACTATTTTTCTTTACTCCTTTTTATATTAATTTCCTAAAAAATAATTAAGGTTTTCAAAAATTATATTTTAAGTATATAAAGTTTTTATTATATAAAGTATTTTAAGTGTTCAATTTAAAAAATGTGAAAACAAACCAAATTTAGCATCTCATCATTAGAATTTTCTTTGGTCATTTAGAGGTGTTATAAGTTCAATATGTTTTCATGTGACGTAAATTTAACACTTGATTTTCTTAATATTTTTTTAATAAAACTATTTTCAATTTTTATTTTCGGATAAGATTTTTAAAAATTATATTTTAAGTAAATCCATTTTTTTATTATATAAAGTACTTTTGTTTTACAGAATTTAAGTGTTAAATTTCAAAATATGAAAACAAACCGAATTTACCATCCCGTCCTTAGAATTTTCTTTAGTCTTTTAAAGGTATTATAAGTTCAATATGTTTTTATGTGATGTAAATATAACACTTGATTTTCATATTATTTTCTTAATAAATATATTTTCAATTTTTTATTTTCGGATTTATAACTAAAAATTATTTTCAAAATTTTTTTTTTAAATAAATAGTTTTTTTTATAAAGTATTTTTGTTTTAAAGTAAATTTAAGTGTTAAAATTCAAAATGTGAAAACTAACGGGTTTGACATCACGTCCTTAGAATTTTTTTTGGTTCGTTAGAAGTATTATAACTTCAATATGTTTTCATGTAGAGTAAATTTAATATTTGATTTTCTTATTATTTTCTTTAAAATGTATATTTAAGTTTTTTATTTTTGGATTTATAACTAAAATTCAAAGTTTTCAAAAATTATATTTTAAGTGGATAGTTTTTTATTACATAAAGTAATTTTTTCAAAATGTGAAAACAAACCGAATTTAGCATCCCATCCTTAGAATATCTTTGGTCCATTAGAGGTGTCGTAAGTTCAATATGTTTACACGTTTTGATTTTCAAAATTTCCAAAACTGTTAAAAATAGACCAACTTAAGTTTTGATTTTTAGATTTTAAATTATGTTTTAAAGTGTTTTTACAAATAATTTTGTTTTGTTGGTATTGAAATTTAAAGTTTTATTTTATTATATAACTCTATCGCTTAAGCAGATAATTTCTGTAGATAAAACTCCAATAACATCTCCATCCCATATTTTAAAATTTTTAAATAAACAATTAGTATAAATTTTATTTTTTCTATCCAGACCATTATTATCATCTCATTGTACAACAATTTTTTGAAACTAAGAAAGGTAAAAAAACAACCACGATTACGACTGATAAAAGAATAGCAAAATGTTATGAAGCCCATAATTGGCCCATCTTCTATTAGGTTTACAAGTTCTCTATATATTTGTTATATATATGCATCGTCTACTTCAGCTGCAAGATATCAAAAGGAAAAGAAAAAAATAACGTTTTACAAGGTTACGTGTTGTAATGACGATGACGATCTTCAATTTTCCAAAGGATTTGATAGACGAGATTTTCAATGGTAAAGAAGCAGCAACAACAAAGGAAGGGGAGACTCGGATGATCGTGTTGATGGATTACAATCTTCATCTAATTAGCGTCGTCTTCAATGGAATTGGCGCTGATCCATCTTCAGAGCATAAAGGTAAACTTAGTTGCTTAAACGATTCAGATCAAGTCAAGATATCTCGGATCTTTCACTGTGAGGGTATATTGCTATGCATCTTGAAAGACGATTCTAGGTTTGTGGTTTGGAATCCGTTCTTGGGGCAAACAAGGTGGATCGAACCCAGATATTCTCACATGCTACATGGATTTGATAGGTTCAGTTATACTCTCGGATATGAGAATAAAGAATCTTGTCGTAGCTACAAACTGTTGAGGTTTGTAGATTATTGCTTCCGTTCAATGGGATGCCAATTTTTCTGGTATGAAATATACGATTTTGACTCGGTTTTATGGACGACGCTTGATGTAACTCCGTACTGGCGTAAGATGTTTTGTAACCCTGGCGTGTCTCTCAAGGGAAACACTTACTTTTGTGCTTAGAGAGGAACTTAGAAGAAGAGGATGGATTAGACGATCACATAATCTGTTTTGATTTTACAAGTGAGAGCTTTGGGCCGCTTTGGCCTCTGCCTTTTTTTGCTGGGGTTGATGACTATGTGACTTTATCTTGTATTAGAGAAGAGAAGCTTGCGGTTTCACTTGCGCACAATGAAGTATATCCATATGAAATTGATACTGATATATGGATTTCGACTAAGATTGAGGCCGAAAAGGTGTTGTGGAGCAAGTTCTTGAGAGTGGAAACGAAATTTGACATTTAGTGTTCCATTTATAAGTGGTAGTTACTTCATTGACGAGGAGAAGAAAGTCGCCATGGTTTTTGATGACATGAAGTACCACAGATTTAAATCATTGAAGATGCTGGATACTTTAGGCAAGTGGATGTGGGAGAAGAACCTTCCGACAGAAACTGTAGACCTGGTTTTTGCGTTTATGTTCCAAGTTTAGTGCAAATCAAGCAACCTGCAGGAGGCGAAAGGACGCAACAAAGTGATATAGAAAAGTGTCGATTTGATCAAAACATATCGAGACTTGCCGCATTTGAAGAGCAAGTCAAGCGGGAGGATGATGAGAGTACAAACGAATCCTCATGAGCATAGAAATGGAGAAAACGCCGGATAGTTAGACTCATTTTTTCCAAAGCTTACTTTACGAATGTCTTTCGTTTTACTCTTTCATAATCTCATTGCAAAATATGATGAAGATTTACTAAGATGTTTCAAAAACAATGAAATCAACTTCTTTTCTCATATACTTTATTTGACTATAATCCCCAAAGCTTTGTTGAGAATAACAACGATCATGATGATGACGAAACAGAGCTTTCCTTTGTCTCTTGGTTCTTATGAAGTCGTAACAGAGCTTTTTGAAAAAGATTATTATTACACAGTGATGTTATTGTCGCTTGATGTGGCTGGTTAGACTATGTTTGTTTTTAGTTAGGTTCGTCTGATTTAAGGATATCATTGTGGTTCAGATTCAGTATAAATTCACAATTATTGCTGAAATTTTACAAATAATGGAGAACTAAATGTTATTGCTGTTGTTCAGTTGCAGCTAAATTAAGCGTTCCATGGATTTTCCTGTGAACAAAACTTTCACTAGTAAGACCAATTCAGCTGCTCCTTGCTATGTGTGTTTCTTATATATAGAGATTCAACACTAGTAGAGAATTAAGGATCTGACTAAAGAGACCCAACACCGGGACTACCACTTGTACTTAAAATTAAACTCTTCTCTATGAAATTTGTTTACACTTAATGAACAAAACTTTCATAACTAAGATAGATTCAGCTGCTTCTTGTTATTTATGTTTCTTATAGAAAGAGCTTCACAGTAGGAAGAAGAAGAAGAAGATATGAGAAACTAAGAGCTTACCGTTGATGGTGGCTCTTCAGGCTCAGACCGAGGAATCTCATTGGATTGTCTAGCAGATATCACCTTGTCAAGGGTTTGATCAGGGACAGTGATCCCTGTGGTTTCCATATCTGCAACTATCGCAATCGCTGCATCAAGTTCTCCAAGGTCCAAACACAGTGTGATGATTTCATCGTACAATGGGCTGCAGTTGCAAAAGAAGACCCCAAATATTCAAATGTCATTGTTATAGTCAATTTTAGTTATTTTGAATGGCTTAGACTAGCTTCTATAGCTGATTAAACCCAAAGAATGGTTGTAACTGATTACCTGCCAAAAGAGTAGCCAAGACTGTGTGTCGTCTGTAAGATCTTCAAGAAGGCTGAAGGCATGGGAGCTCTTATAGCAGCTCGTAAAATCACCGCACAATCGCCAATCGTTGGAATTCCACCCAATTCAATCACCTACACAAATTCATTATTACTATTATTAACGCGATGGAACATAAAAAAAGTTGAGTAAATAATGCTTTAGAGGCTTTCAAGGGACTCTTGCCTTTGTCATGAGCACAATTGCTAACTCGACTTCCCACTCTTGTGACCATTTCCTTGGTGTTTTGTTCTTAAAATCCTTTTCCCATGTCCAACCCCAAACGTCTGCTATTGTATACATGTCGGACACATCAAATACTTTTCTTTCCCTCATTTCTTTAAATGCTTCGAATGGATCCTCAGGAAACCAATCCTCATCTGCATCATCCTGATAGATGTAATCGCCATTGACAAACATGTTTAAACTATCATATTTATGAACATGTGACTAATTAAATCATAACCATATTATAGGTTGTTTATATATACACACCTCGAGTGTCATACGAGATGCCCTCTTCCCGCGTTTCTTTGTTCTGATTGCTTCATCGGATTCTTTCAAGAGTTGGACTCCAATCATTTGAAGATGCTTCTTAGCTTCAGCTGCCTTATTCTTCACTAAATCCTCTCCTTCTGCTCGATTCTCAGTTTCTGCAACCACCACTTCTTCCTCCTCTTCATTTTCATCATCATCCTCATCCCCTTCCTGTTCCTCCTCATCATCCTCATCATCATCAGCTTCTTTTGCAACACCTTCAATCGTGTTCTCTGACTCACCTGCCGCTACTGATTCAACCGTTTCTTTGGATTCAACTGAAGTTTCAATCAAGCCTTCTCCCAGGAAACGACGTTTCCAGAACTCTGTATCTCCTTCATGTAGCTTGATTCGAAAGATTAATTCATCTACTTCTTCATCGACCTACATCATAAGTAAACTTTATTACATGTGTCAAGTACTCAAGTACATGTTTCACCGCCTGGAAGAAGGGGGCATAAATTTACCTCCTCTTCTTCTTCTTCAACTGGAGGAACCCATAGAGGTCGACCTCGAGATTTGTTTATTCTCCTTGCTTTTTGGACACGCTGGTAAAGAACATTTCTAGTTCCATCAATTGGCAAACCCTGAGCTTCGAGTTCTTCCTTTAACTCAGATACAACCATCTTGCTTGCTGCTTTCGGCTTCAAAAGATTCTGTGCAGGACCTTTTATTATGTTCCGTAATCTCTCCATCACTCTAATGTAATCAGATTCTGATGCATCTCCTAAAACTGGAAGACCTTCACTCTGTAAGGTTCTCAACAGCTTCCTATGGTGAACTTTCCAATCTTCAAGACACCTTTGTTTGAAGGATGTTTCAATGGGGTTTGAGTATATAAACCCAGAAGCATCGGGATCTAAAGGAGTTTTCCCTCTTCGAGGTACCCAACGCTTGCGCTCACCAGTAAGTCCCCCCTCCTCTATGTACCTGAAAATGTTTACAGACTGCCAATCTTAATATATCAAGGATATATCAACACAACATGATGTAAAAAATAACACCACACCGTACTTTCTTTCAGACAATTAGAACAGAGTGATGCGTTACATGTAAATAGAAGGATAGAATTTGATCAACAAAATTCCTATCAATCCACACAGAACTCTATTTTTTTACCTTGCTAAATAATCAATCTCATAGCCAAGTTCAGCTTCTTCTTGCAATGGTTCAATCCATGAGCTGACTAGTGTTCGGTATTTTCTGCTCATAATCATAGCTCTTGGAGGAATAGGTTGGTTATCTTTGCGCATTGCATCTAAAGCATCAATAAGCTCAACAATTCTTCCTGGTTCAAAGGTAGAGGGTATCTATTAAAGACAGTAAATTTACAAAGGAAGGAAAAAAAATAAGAGTATGACACTAGCACATGTCCCTAAAAATCAACAAACGAAGAGAACACTTAAAAGTATAAAGACAGACACATGGGAAACAGAGCACCATACCTATAAGTCTATAAAAAGTTTTAGTAATAAATTCTCACAATCTCCCAGAAGGTCTTCAACACCTCTGCTATTAGTATTTACACAGGTACAAATGTATGCATACCTTCTCGACACAAAGCCCGGAGATACAAAGACAGAGGATCCTCAAAGTTCCCTGAATTATGTAAAACTATTGTTCCTCCTTCAAAGTTTTTCAGAGCACGAAAATGTCTAATCGCTTCCTTCACAACGCAATATTTTGTGAAGCACTCAACTAAGAGCCTGAAATGGATCATTATACGGATCATATCAGGATTTTTACATTTGAGCGGAAAGAGAAATGCAAAGTGGGTATAGATGAGTAGAAGACAGAATGAAATAAAGATTCTTTTACGCATAAGTCTTCACATTTGGCTGCACACGTTTATGGTCCTCAACCATCATTCCAAGTAATTCAGCAACATCTTGAACCCTGTGATTCATGCAACAGGCTACCTGAAACTTTGTTCACTTTTAAGATAATGTGTGCAATTAAACCTCATATGAATTACCTATCATATGACTCGGCTCTTGTATAGGCTTGAATCACCCAGTTATATGTCTCGGTGTCGGGCTTCATAAAATCTATCAAATGAAGAAGACATTAAGTCACGTAAGAAGCCATCATGCAACAACTAAACCAAACAATTGAAGCGGAAATTAGCTTAAAAAAAATACAAACCTTCACCATACTCCATATTTTCGAATGTAGCATAAGCTACCTCGGGAATCCCACATGTAGCCTACACAATGAAAGCAAAGATAAACCTATTTGATGTCAACAAAAAGGGTTACCATCTTCATTAGACAAAGAAGAAGCGTGTGTATACGTTCCAAAATACCATAACAAACCTGCACACTAAGAAGACAGTTGAAATGAAATGTTGTCGCCATTCTACCAGCTGCTTCCATTTCGTAAGAGATGTCTAAGGCATTAGAATGATCTCCAGCTTTGCAGTCTTCTTCAATCATCAGATCATAAAGCTGATCAGTTGCTCTCATTCCACCTCTAGCACCCTTCAAGAAAACTTTATTTGCATCTTCCAAGTGATTGGTCCTCATAAGCTCCTCTGTAAAAGACACAATTATAAACGATCACTCAATAACCCCAAGCATGGTACACACAAGAAAAGACAAGTACTTGATTATAGAACATAGTCTTGGTAAGAGAGAATACCAACAAGAATGAGCCAAGCTTGACGAATGTCATAGTTAAGCTTTTCCATAGCGGCAAGGATTTCTAAGCCTCTCGTTGCATTTCCTCTCGAACCAGAGAGTCTAACCAGAGCAATCATCGTTTCAGGAAGCGGACGTTGGCCTGCACCTAGCTCCTTTCTCAGTGAATGAATCTACAATCACCCACACACACCAAACAAAGAAAAGTGTTTATCTTTCACTTTAAACAAACACCCAAGAAACCTATGAGAAAGAGGAAAGTTCCAATTTGGATAAAAATAAATAGCCTTACTTCAACCATAGCTCAAGTTCTACAAAGCACACAACAATTCAAATTTCGAATACCAGCATTGAATGATTTCTTAGAGATATACAGTCTAATAGATTAAGCTAGAGAGAAGCATTTACCGCGCCTTGTTCGTCGCCGTTAAGAGCATGAGCTACGACCAAGCCATGGAAAGAACGTGGTCCAGGGCTAAGGCCAGCGGCAATCATGTCATAGATAACCTCCGATACACCTGAAGTGTCTCGATTCCTGGCTCTTTCCATAAGCTCGTCCATAAAAGTGAGGCGGAGACTCCTCTCCAAGGCCGAGACAGCTTCGCCGCTTCCGAAAGAAACGGAGTCGTCATTCTCCGGTCCGTCGCCGCGGTTCTGCTTCGGCTTCCTCCTCCTCCTCGGCTTCTTCTCCGGTGCAGAAATTGAACATCGAATGGAAGTTAATCCGGCGGCGCGACGAGGAATTGGGTGGATTGAATTGGAGGGAAACGGAGGATTCAGGAAGAAGAGTGACATTTTTTTGGCCTAAGTTTTTTTTACTGGGGAATGGATAAAGAAGTGATTTTGAAATTTAGATTAAGTATATTTAATTTTAATTTTATACTTTCATAATATAAACCGGTGATCATGTGCAGATCACGTGAGTATTATTTTCATATTATGCTATCTTTTTATTGTTTAGTAGTATTTGTTTTTTTGGTATAGAAAATTTATCTTTTTGACTCCAATAAAAAAAAAAACTTGCGTCATCATCTATGCGCTTTTGAGGTGGTCAATGATGGATGCGAGCTTTCCAAAGGTTAAGGGTTTAGCCAAGCAGTGATCAACTCCAGCTTCCATAGATGCCATTTGGCTCGTCCTCATGTGACGTCATCCCCCCGATCATTGACGCCACCTTCATGTCTCGTAGCTTCTTAGCTGCCTAAACCAAAATCAAAGATAAACTTAGTGAATGATCAAACCGGTCATTGATATGGTTATTGAAAATTAGACTGATTGATAGTTACCGAAACTCCATTCTCCTCTCGATTCTTTTTTCTTTGTCTTCGATTTTACTTCAAACACTTCATCACGACAAGATCCGAAAACATTAACAATAAAAAACACGAAAGCCGATCCATAAGGTTTATAAAAGCTAATTAATCATGTTGAAGCATGATTTTTGGAAACAATAGTATTAATTACTCGAAAGAAAAAGACATTTACTTCTTCTTCTTTTTTTGTTAATGAGGAAAATTACTTGGAATTAATAATGTGTTAAAGATTTTCTAGACCACCGGTGTTAAACGGGGATGCATTGGAGTTTTAGCGGGAGACTATGCATGGTTAAAGTTTAGTTTTGTTGGACTTTTAGTTGGCTCTAAAGAGTAAAGATATAATTTAATAGAATGGAACGATAAATCAAAAGAGTTATGTTCGGTTTGATCGTTTATGAGTCGTGTATTTGCATTTGGGCTCTACCAAATTACGAGTGCTGTATTTGCTTCATGGTTCTAGTGAATTCCCTTCTGGATCGTGATTTTTGAAGATGTCGGTTAGAATAAATGGACCTCGTTAACAAAAAAAATTAAAAAATTCTGCGCTTATTTAATCTCATCCGACTTTTCAAATTCTAATGCTTTTGAAGATTCCATATGTTTGTGTGAATCCGATATTTTCGAAAATAATATCAAACACTAAAGTGGAAAATAAAAGAAAAAATAAAACATTTTTGATAAGATCTACTTACAACCATATGAAATGAAGCTGTTACGGTGTCAAATCTCTAGTATAGTAGTATGTTATGAGACAAGTATATGAAATATGCTTAATCTAATCAAATCTAAATCTAAATCTAAAAAGCTATGGTATATGGAATTAGGAAATACTCGAACTCCAGTCGAAAACTCAGGTATAAGGAAAATTCGAACTCAATCCTTTGTTTTTGGGTTCAAGCTCCCTAGCATTTTCGAATCAAACCAATACACCTGAAAACCCAAGTAAAAAATTGGTTTGCCTAACAAATTTGAACTTTCCAAAGATAGAAAATTAGCTAGATGCTTTGAAAAGTGAAATCCAGATTAAAGTGAAAACAAAACAACTCAAAATTTTAGAATATAATTCCACCTCAACCATATACATAACCAAAGCTTTTAAGATACGAGGACGCTTAATTTGGATAACAAAGATAAAAATGATTTTGTAATTTCATTCTACTGTTTTAAAAAAACTTGAAGTGTCAAATGAACAAAAAAAAAAGTGAAAACAAAATCGTCTCTATTTCGATTTTAGTTATATGATCATTTATTTCGAAAATACAGCCATCAGACAAAAATTAGCATTTCTCTAAAGAAGCTCGTCTTAAAGCATGGATTGGAAATTCTCAAAGGATTAATTTATAAATGAAAACTGTCAATTCTAAAAAAAAGTGAAAATTTTAAAGGAGAAAATTCTACAACTATATATAGTGCGACATCAGTATATGTACTTATGAATGTATACAACACAATGCTTAATCAAATCTAGCTAAGATGATATAAGCCGTTGAAGATAGAATTTTCTCTTAATTGCCCAAACTTATCAAATCCAAAGTAAGATATGCTCCATCTTCTTTATGACCTATAGTATTGGACGGAATAATATAAAGTCTGCGGAGAACAAGAAGAAACATGCATCTTAATAATATTCCTTTAACTAGCTAGCAATATTCGTAGTTGGAATTGAAATAATATGAAAAATGTAAATTATATATAGTTGACAAAATAAAATAACATACTGAGAAAAATGATTATATATAGTAACCCAAATAATTATCATTTGAATATGATTTTAAAAGAATGTCTATATAGTTTTGAATAATATGAAGATAATATTCATATAACTAGCTAGCATTCGTAGTTGGAATTAATTGAAATAATATGAAAAATGTAAATTATATATATATTTATATATTCTAAAAGTAAAATAACATGCATACTGAGAAAAAATAATTATATATAGTAAAATAATTATCATTTGAATATGATTTTAAAAGAATATGTCTTTATAGCTCTGAATAATATGAAGATAAATATAAAATATAGTCAGATATGCGATGTAACAAAAACTTTATCTTAATGTATTTAATAAGCCACAAGAAACGAGTTACGTGATTCATCACGGACAATAAAAATATGCAAACATAGATATGAAATATCCTAAATTCCAAAAGAAACACATGCAAAAATACACGTGTATGTGTAGACATTATTGTATTTGTTCACAATTGAAATATATATATATATATATATATGTAAGTGACACGTCATCTATTAAGCATCGAAGAGGTGGTTAATGAGAGGGATGATCTTGGCCTCGGTTAAGGGTTTTGCCAAGCAGTGATTGAGTCCAGCTTCCATAAAAGCCCTACGCTCTTCTTCATGGTCAGCAAGTGACGTCACCCCGACGATCATCGACGTCACTTTCATTTCTCTTAGCTTCCTAGTTGTCTAGTTAAAAACCAACAAAGAACATAACTAATTAGTGTAATGGTGATCAAGCTAGTTAAATTGTCTATTTGTTAAGAAATTTCAGATAAATTGATTGTACCGAAACACCATCTCTCTCGGGCATTTCCTTATCCATTAGGATTAGGTCGAAAGATGTCCCGCCGTTGCGGTGGAGAATCACTGCCTCCTCACCATTCTTTGCCGTCTGAGAGATCCCTCCGATCATTTTGATGATTCGTTCGTGGATTTTAAGGTTCAATGGATCATCATCGACGATCAACACGTTTAGTTTCTTCTTTATTTCTGTTGACTTGGTTTTCTCGATATCTTCCGTGTATTTTGTTGTCATCTTCGAATTTTTTTTTTCGTTACTTTGAAAATCTTCACAAAAAGAAGCAAGTTAGAAAATGAAATTAAACAATATGGAAACTAACATACACGCGTGTGTGATCACCATCGTGCATGCATGGTTTCGTGTTTGTCTATTGGTGTTTTCTTTGTTCCAATATCATATATATATATAGGTGTGCCATCATTTATATATCACATATATGCATATCTATTACGATGAAAAAAGCAGCTTACGATTTTGGATTCTAAAGAAGATTGAGAATTGTGTTCTAAGAACGTAGACATTTATCGTTAAGAAAAGAAGGTGAAAAGAAAGCATACTTTTACACGTCACAAAGAAAAGCATATTTTTAACATGAATTTGGCTCAAGATAATAATTTAGACTGTTGTAATTGAGTTGTTTAACAAACTAATATGAAAACAATTAAATCAAAATGGTGAATAAGAAAACATATGTGTGAAAAATGAAAATATCTTTAATTAATTCATTCATCTAGATCATAATCAGATTCTATGTTCTTTTATTAATTTCGTTCAAATTGTTTATAAAGAAACTAAAGAAAGTATGTTGATAACTTAAGCATAAGAAATGTCATCAAGCTTAGATACTCCAGCTTCATTCTTTTGTTTGCTGGGTTAAAGGTTTTGTTGAACGGTTAATAAGATCATTCTCAAATCCATGTGTTAATTAATTAAGATATTAAAATAAATATTCTCATGGAATATAAAAAACATAGAAGCTCATGTTTAAGTAAATTAAGCGTAGAAATTAATCTACTACTCTTTCCCTTCCAAATTATAAGAGTTTTTGGTTAAAAGCACATTTATTAAGAAAATTGTTTTTTTTAAAACTAAAATCATCATTAACCACTTTAATTACATAAAAGCAACATAAATGGTTGTTTTAAAGGTTTTTTAATTATATTAAATTAAAATTTATTGAAAAATTGCATAGATATTTGAAAATGAAACAAACAAATTTGGCTAAAAACACTTATAATTTGGAAGGGAGGGAGTAGCTAGTTTTGTTCAAAAATTGTGTTCGTATTGGCTTCTTAAAACGTTTTAGCTATTAATTTCTTATGAAAAGTGAGTTGTAAACAAGCTTTCTCTTCGGATCTTTGTGGCGGCTTTGAACAGCGGCGATGTGGCAACAAGCTTTTCCGCGGCGGCTCTTTGTCTTCTTCGGTGGATCTGATTTTGTATCTTCCTGTGATACTTCTGGTTTATTTTCCTGGACCTATTGGGAACCCGGTTAGGTTAGATGTATTAAAAACAAAAAATTGTATTTCAATTTTAATTTAATTTATTAATGAAAACCTTTTAACAAACAAAAAAAAGAATTGTAAAATCCCTGGAAAAAAAAAAGAAAAGAAAATCATACTTTAGATTTTCAAAAACCTTACGCAATACATTATGTGTTATTGAATTCATTTTTCGTTAGTACATGGACAACGAGATACTAGAGATGGAGACATGATTGTCTCTCTTTTTGCAGCCTTTCACTTCTTCAACAATATATATATATTTTGTAAACTCTTAAACCAAATCTGGCTAAATGCCGATTTGACGAGGAGACTCTCTAGCGTTTGTTTGTTGGTATATTTATTTTGAAGTTAACGCAAAAAAAAAAAAAAAAAAAAAAAAAAAAAAAAAGGTAGCAATCCGGTAACTGTTTTAATAGCCCATTGGGCCGAATACAAATAAGGCCTAAATTACTAATATATTTTGAAATCACTTAACTTCAAGAATCATCAGTTAAACGCTAAATGTATCTTCCTCAAGTTTGGTGTTTTTATAAAAGGAGGAGCGGCAATAGTAAAAGTTGGCTTGTTTGGTTTGACGCAATGATAATTGATAAGCATCAATAAATGTCAATAGTGAAAGAATATAAAACTTCTCTCTGTGTATTAAATTTAAAATATACAATGGACATAAAAATTTCACCCAACTGGAACTCATTTACTTTATTATTTATTCACATTTACTTTATGTACTCTTTCCCTCCTTCACATATTAATTAATGGTTCATTGCCACAGTTATGTATAGCGACAAGAATTTTTTCCAAAAAGTAAATACATAGACACATCTCATTTTTCATAACATGATACATTTAAAATATGTAGATTTTTTTTTTCTTTTTTTCACATATGTAGATATTTCGTTCATAATATGAGTGAAGTTATGACTCTCCACTCCATGTGGACCAGTTCGTATTATTTATAAATTACTAAAATTAATTCCATTCCGTTTTAATTAAGTAGTTTCGTTTTTGAAAATGTCCAGCTTTATCCTAAATCTACAGCTATGATGTTTACCAATTTGAAGAAAAAGCAGAAAAAATAAATCATTTGGAAAAAAAAATATAAACCAGAAGTGAAAACTAATGATAAAAAGAAAAAAAAGTCGGTGGTTGCCTTTTACTTGAAGGTATGTGATGCCACTCTTAAATTTACTCACATAGTCTCTTCTTTTTTTTTTTTGAAAATTCAATTTAAATATACTCACATAGTCACACAGTGAGTCTTAAGCTTTACAATTTATCAGCTACTCTGTGAGTCTAAAAGCTTCATTTTGACACGTGATTTCGTCATACCATCATAATTTTATGAAGAAGAGAAAGAGTACAGAATTGAAGTTTGTACATTTCCTATTATATAGAGTTGAATCAATCATCTCGAGTTGAAAATAAAACCATATATTTATCACTCCAAATACTACATGATAACAATCACCCAAAAAAAAACTAACAAAACTAACCAAGATTCAACAAGCATAGGCATCAAACCACATCACCGACAAGAAAGCTCTCTTAATTAAACTAATTATAGCCATCAAACTTATTAATCAGCACAGTACCAACAAATACAAACTACAAAAGGAATGACCTTGACATTTGACTTAAATTAGATTCTAGTAGAATCCAAGAGCATGGCGGTGCTAAGGTTCATAGGGTGCATATACTTGGAGGAACCAGTGAGGATCTGATTAACGATGATCCTATTGGCCTTCTCTGTCGGGTGAAACGCATCCCAAAACGCATATAAGTCTCTGTTCGGACACAAGTTCGAGATTGGTGTGCATAGTCCTATGCCATTGTACGGTCCTTGTCCACAACATGCTACCTTCGATGTCACAAACCCTATACACACGCACACACACATAAATGCTTACAACTATTCTAGCTTTAATCTTTTGTGAATATTTTGGAGTGAGATCGATTCTGGAGAAAAACTTTTTTTTAAAAACCATTCAAATCGAAGTATTTAAAGACCAAACCGGTCCTTTTGTTAAACCTTTCCTGTTGACATGATACTGCTTGTGTATAGAAACCGACACATGCGTATTAAGTACTTTTTCGGACGTATTAATTACTCATCCATATACTAATATGTTTCTATTTTTTTAAAAAGTGTGAAAATGAATTTTATGTATAAATGCAGTGACATGTATGAAAGAGATTGCCCTATAAAGAGGTCGTGCTCATTTATAAGTTTTCGTACCCATACAACAAAACATAACTATATATCATTACTCCAAAAAACAAAACAAAAAGGACCGGTCCTGCTATGCTTATATTATTAAAGCTTATTGGTCCAATCTTTATTTGAAGTGTTACTTTTTTTCTTTAGTTAATAACTACTAATTAAACCCTTTCGATTTTTTTCCTAGTATTATTATTAACTAAACATTTATATTTAGGAGTATTAGTCACCGAAATAAGTTAAAAATAATTACCGAATTGTTCTGGATTAGATAGATAATCCATATTCATTTGATAGGCATTGGCTGCTACAAAAACGTCTTGACCAATTTCAGCATTGATTGATGCGATCAAATCGGCTAATCGCGGGTTGAACAAGGCTGCTGCTGTTTGAAGGGCGGCATAGCACTCGCCATTGCGGCTATGCTGAGCTAGTTCCGCCGGTGCACAACCCATCGCTCCAGTTCCAGTTACTAAAACTCGTCTTGCACCCAGTTCATAGAGTTTCTATTTCAAGAAAGACCAAAGAAGAAATATTAAAACAAATATATATATATATATATATATATAATATAAAGCAATTAAATTTGCCCCTGCATATATGTTTTTTTTTTTTTTTTTTTTTGGGTTAGATATGTTTCCTCTTTTCAAGAGAATCATGGCATTAACTACAAAGTGACATAGCGAAATAAATTACTGGGGTTCACTTATTATATGCAATTTCCTATACTGAGACAACAATTAAATTAGCTAAAATGATAATGTATGAATCAAGATTCAATTGTTCGCTAATTTCGTGCAAGTTACTAATTTTTTTACATGACTGACACTCATCAATAAATTCAGTAAACACGTAAAAAGAAAAAAAGGAATTGTTTTTCTGCTTACTCTGAGAACCTTTCCATATTCGGAAATGAGATACACAACGTAGTCTGGTAACGCGAATTGGCGAGAACGAGCTGAAAACGGAATTAGATAATAATTGTTGACGAAATCATTACCACCGAGTGTGATTAGAACAAGAGCTTGGTTAACTAATTGCTGTGTAGCTTCTGGTCCGATCAATGCATTCATTCGCAGCTGGTACTGTTCGAAGTATTCGAATTGTTTAGAAATTCTAATTATGTTTACCTGCCAAAACAAAAACATAATTAACAATGAGCTATAAAAAGACTTCGTTTTAAATATATTGCGACCAAAACGACACCGTTCCGATCGGTTATCAAAATATTAGTGCTAAAAGACTAAATTGACCTTTTGTTTTATAATAGTGTTCAAGGTTAATCTCGTTAATCACGTGTTTTTTGTTGGGGTATCCCGGCCGGCGTAACTAGCAAAAGACGGGTATACATTCGACACTATGGTTAATTGAGAGAGTAAAAACATATTTTCTCGCATTAATTCCCCAATACTAACTAAGCGTATTTAATGCTTAATTTTTAAAAAATGTCGAAGTTGTTTACGAATTGAATTCCAGTATCGTTGAGGATTCCAATTCCGGCGGAGGCAAAATTAGCGCCGACAAGAAGATTTTCTCCGGTGAGATGCGGGCTTAGGTACGGCAATGTCGACGGCATGCCTATAGCCTCACCTAGTAAAGAGATAGATATTAAACAAACATTGATTAAATTAACCATTAACTATCGTATAACAAATATTCTATAATCAAATATACTTACTGATAATGTCGGGAATATTAAGGCCGTTAGAGAAACGTCCGGTGGGTCGGCGGGTCGGATAATCGATACCATATGGATAGTTGTCGGCGCGAGCAGTGGTGACGAGGTAATCGTTGTTTCCATTGTCGACGAGAGAGTCACCAAAGACGAAGAAAGCCCTAGATTTGACTTGTGGTGCAAGAAACGTAACAATGAAGAAGAGTGGAATTAGAAACCCCAATGGAGAAAATTTGATATCCATAGTTATGGAGAGAGAATGGGACTGGAAGACGAATGAGAAGAGATGTTTTTAAAGTGAAGAGTGATATGAGACCATATGGAGAGTGTATTATATATATACACTGACAATAGGTTTAAATGTTCAATAAGTAATGTGTATATATTTGTGTATGTATATGTTTTAATTAAATTTGTATTTCACACCCATTGGGAGTTTTAAGACAAGAGATACACTAATAGAGGGCTACCAAATTACACACCATAAATATTGGTCTTGTTTGTTGTTTGGATGTAATAAATGTTAGAAATGGTACTATTGCTTGTTCTCCTAAAATGGAATTATTTTGAAATCCTTAGAATCCAATGTGTCATAATGTTTTTGATTGTTAATTGTACCGATGCCAATTTCTGCAAACTAGCTGTGTGAAATTTTTAAGTGATAAGGTATGTACATCGATACAATGAAAATCAGTTATTGATTTCGTCTCACAAATATGTGAGAAACTGCTGTTACAATTACTTGATATTTTTTTAATCCTTACCGTTCTTCGTCTCCAATTTTGTGTAGTGTTTTGTGTTTACCCAATGTCACAAATCGAGATGCTGTGACTTGACAAGCCTCCAACGAAACTACATTGTATAACCATCCATATCCAACTAGCTACTTGGTTGATATGTGAAATATCTATAGACTATATAGTTAACTTAGCATATTTGAGTTTAGGCTCATCCATCATATCGTCTCTTTTTTTTTATATGTCATGGATTTTACATGATATTCTCTTTAATTTAGTATTTATAAAATTGAATTGAATTCAGATGAAGGATAGATGGATAAAATATAAACTAAACTTCAGTGATCAATTAAGCTTAATGCAAAGTTAAATTGATAGATATAAAATTTAGATAAACTTTTTATAAATGACCTGCATGTGGTCACATGCCTCCCCTTTGAATGTTATCATAAAAAAAAAGTACAGACTAGAATTTTCGAAGCTGGAAGATTATATGAATAAAGCTTTCAAGGAAAAAAAAGAGAGTGTACATAACAATTATAACCATTAATGTTAATGGAATGGGTCTTGTTGGATACCATGCTTTTTAAAAAATCTTTTATGTTGTTTATAATATTGTTCAATTTTGTTGTGTGTAATTCGTAGGTTATTTAATTTTCTTTTCTTGAAAAGCGGGTTATGCTTGATATATATATACGTTGTTAATGCAGGAAAATTGAAAGAATTGGGTTAAGAAAATAAATTCTACATGTATACGTATTATTTTTTACATGTAATTTTCTAACCAAAAAAAAAAAAAATCATTGGAGAGAGAGACAGAGTGAAATTAAGAGATCTACCAACTCAACCAGCTCACGATCTTAAATTTACATGATAAAGCTACCCTATCCAACTGCATTATGTTTTATGATTTTTGAGGAATACATTTAAAAAGTAAAATTTCATCTCCAAGTCAACCAACCTTTTCCAGCTATTAAATTCTTTATTTTACCCTAAAGGTGAAAAAAATATATATATTTATTTATTTGAAAGACATACAGTAAAACAAAGGATTTTTAGAAGCACTTCAGAATTCAGCAGATATTTGTTTCTGTCAGAAGAAAATACATATTTTTAAAATAATTAATAATATAGTGGGATACAACACAAGCAGATAACCGGTCCGGACCAACTGATTTCATCGCATTTTCACGGGTCAGGTTTGCAGATCATGTGAGTTTGTAGATATATGGAATCTTTAAAACAAATAAAGAACCTAAAATAAAGCCATAGTTTTACAGTTACAATTGTTTTAAACAATTAACTAATAAATCAGAAGGTTGAATTGACACAAGTCCTATATCATTATTGCAGTCTGCAGACTTATCCAACAAAACCAAACCGCTTTGTAAATCATCGTTTTGTGAATTTTGGGCTCGTAATTTTTATTTTATTTTGGGCTTATAATTATTCATTCAATTTTCGGCCCATTTGTTTTCGGCATAAATCGTTTTCTTTTGTCCTCCACAACAAATATTCAACCGAAAAATGTTGATATTGCTGCTTCCAATCCTATCATTTATCCTTAAGGACAATCAAGTCCAATTTTGACCATCGAGGTCTATTGCTTTTGCTAAAGATTTATATATCCTTAGGATTTTTTTTTTGTTATAATGGATATTAAAATGAGAAACTAAAAAAATATGACATGCTTAAATAAGGATTACCATTTTGTAAAAAATTATAAATGATAATGATCCTATTAACAGTTCGATAAAAACTTTAACCCAACAAACAAAAGAATGAAAGGGAGTATCTAAACTGTAATACATTTTCTTATGCATAAGATATCAACATACTTTCTTTAGTTTTTTTTTTTTTTTTTTTTTTTGATCACGACTTTCTTTAGTTTTTTTATAAACAATATATATGAACGAAACTAACAAAAAGAACATAGAATCTGATTATGGTCTAGATGAATTAATTAAAGATATATTTCATTTTTCACTTATTTTCTTATACATTATTTAAATTTGTTCACCATTTTGACTTAATTGTTCTTATATTGTTTGTTAAACAACTGAACTAGAACATTGTAATTATCTTCAGCCAAATTCATGTTAAAAATTTGTTTTTCTCTTTGACGTATAAAAAATATGCATTCTTTTCACTTTTTTTTACTTAAAGATAAAATATAATAATTATTAAAAGCATAAATAAAACATAAATAAAACATAAATAAAAAATAAGCAAAATATAAGTAAAACTTAAGTAAAACATAATATCAATGTGTACATTCTTACAACACAATTCACAATCTTCTTTATAAATGGTAAGCTACTTTTTCATCGTATATATGGCAAGCTAAAATGCGGGAAACAAACATAACTTCAGCAAATTGATAATAAAATTGAAAACTTAAAACAGATTTAAAACGCTAGTTTGATTATATGTTTTAATCAGATCTCATAATCCTTTTTTTTTGGGATAAATAAACAGAGTCTAGATGGGGACCTTATAGATTGTGTCCATATGAGAGAACAGCCTCCTCTTGACCATCCATTTCTACAAATTACAAAATTCAGGTTTGTTTAGGTCCTCCTCAATTCATCAAACGTTTCGTAGAAAAAATTGAATTGTAATAATGACGCCCCTTAACTCCCTAATTACTCATATTTTCATCATAGTGAACCAAATTTATAATTTTAAATATACTTTAGGATAAAAATTTAGTTATATTATTAATAATAAACTATTTTATTGTGTAGTATTTATTTTTATTAATATTATAAATTTAAAATTTGTTTCACTTATGTTTTTATCTCTTTTTTTTTCTTTGATTGATTTTATTATTAACTATATAAATAATGTTTATTAACTATTATATTTTAGTAATATTCATTAAAAAATTATTTGATAATAGAGTTTTTATTAGATATTTAAGGTGATGATGTGGACACCCAAATTTTTTTTTAATTAAATATATGATTTTATATTATTTAATATAATTATTAACTTAGGTCGCGTCGGTAAGATTGTCAAAAAAAATTAATAAAATATTAGGAAAAGAAGTATGGCAGGTGCGGAACCAAAACAGTATAAACTGTCCCGATCTAACCGTGCCCATAAGACGTAACAAAGTCGCGGCTAAAAAATATACTATAAAGTATTAGACAAACGTCTATCGCAGTTCCGCTGAGCAAGGATACGAGTTAAACCTATTAACTAACTATTTTTAATTTTATCAAAATGTAAAGTCTATTAGTTCATTTCCCTCCTTTGTTTATCATACATTTAGTTTATATTTTTCTCTATTTAAAAAAAAAAAACAATTCAGGATGTAGCCAAGATGATCAATGAAAGAAAAAAAAAAGTGTCGCAGCTGTGGAACCAAAACGGCACAAGTTGCCCCGACCAAACCGTACCCATAAGACATAACGCGGTCGGGATATTTGCAGCCTGTCCAAGAAATTGTCATGCGGACACAGAATCCGGCGTTTACAGTGTGAAAAAGGAATACAACGAGAAATGGGGATTCACTTTTACTACGAGAGACCGGGATATAATTCCTTGTGTCCCTAGATTGTCAAATTTTAATAAACTTGTCGTATTTGAATCTCTTAAACTTATCGTGTTTAAATATTTTGTGTTTTCGTGAGTCGTGCTAATGATTTATATAATTCTCAGCGAGAAGATATTTTTATAGTTAATGAATCTCTGAACTTGAATCGATCAGAATGAATGAACCGATGTGTGGGGATTGGTTTGGTCAACTTCGGTTCAGATATGCTCGAATTTGGATTTGAACTAAAACGTAGACCAGTCTTGCAATAGTCGAGTATAGAAAAGGGCTTCTAATGGGCCTCGTTCATTTGTTTCATCTTGGACTGCAATTACTATGATCTTTCGTTCAATTTGTTTCCTGGGCTTGTAACTTAAGTCTTGCCTCAATTTAATATGAATGCACCACATTTTATATTAGAAAAAAAAGAAATAAAAAAAAGAGAATTTTTTTTTAATATATAAGTTAAAATAACAACAACCAAGCTCCGATTTATTTTTGATATATTTCCAATTTATTTGTTAGGAGCTACCACGTTAAGTTACAAACACCCGATTAGCATCTTATGAAAATTTTAACATGTCTTTCGGTTATTTACATCGCCAAGTTCGGCAGAATCTTTTTTTTTCTTTTTTTCTTTTCCTTGCGTTACTGTTATCTTTCCATTTTATTTATTTATTTATTTTTTTAATTTGTTCTCAATATTGTTTTCTCACCCCATAATTAGTTAAGCCGGTTCAATTATTTTTGAAAAATTATCACCTATATCATTATTTGTATACCATTTTCTTCGAATACCACTCATTTTTAGCTATTTTCAAAAATGCCACTATAAAACATGTCATTTGAAAACAATACCCATAATAAAGATAATTATTAATTATCTTGATAAAATTATATAATTAATTTTAATAGAAAATTATAAAACAATTTTTTTGGCAGAAAAATTATGGATCATTTTTGGCAAAAAATTGCGGGATAAATTTTTTTGAGGAAAATTAACGGAATCAAGATTTTGGCCGAAAAAACACGAAAATTTATTTTTTGCAGAAAAATTACGGAATACAATTTTTGACGAGAAAATTACCTTATAAAACCTTTAGAAATTCTTTAATAAAACTTTTTAAATTATCTTATAAAACATTTATAAACATTAATAAAACTCATATTTTATCTTATAAAACCCTTATATATGTTTATAAAATCTTATAAAACTGTAAAAAAAAATTCATATATAAGGTTTTATAAAATTGTATAAGACCTTATAATCTTATATGGTTTTATAAGAGCTTATATTAGTTTTATAAAAAGGTTATAAAGACCTTACAAAACCCTTTAAATGGTTTTATAAAGTATTTATAAACCTTAGAAAGTTTATAAAGACTTTATAAAAATATTTATAAGGGTTTTATAAGGTAATATAAGAGTTTAATAAAGTTTTATAAAGTTTTTATAAGGGGTTTATAAGGTAATATAAGGGCATTATTAATGTAATATAAGAGTTTTATAAAGTAATATAATAGTTTTATAAGGTAATTTTTTTGCCAAAACTCGATTTCGTAGTTTTCTAAAATGCATATCCGTAGTTTATTGCCAAAAAGAAAAAAAAATTATTTTTTCGGCCAAAAGCTTATTCCGTTATTTTTTCGCAAAAAAATTATTCTGTAATTTTTTGCAAAAAATGGATCCATAATTTTTCCGCCATAAAAATTATTCTATAATTTTCTATGAAAATTAATAATATTATTTTTATTAAAATAATTAATCATGATCTTCATTAAACGCAATTCAGTCAAATACATACCTAAAGTGGTATAAATGAAAATAGACTTTTTCTAATGATATTTTTGAAAATGGACATCTATATAGTGGTATTATTGAAATTCTACTAATTTGGAGACATATGATGGAAATATGGTTTTTATTTTCATGAATTTTTTTATTATTATTACAAGAGAAACCACATGCTATCATAATTAATTATAAGAAAAACATAAAGAAATTTATGGATCATCAATTTTACTTAATAACAACAACAGAGCCCAGAAGAATTAGGTCCATCTTCACATCCTCCTGTCTGGAACCCCGTTGTTATGGGTCCGAGTTGCACATATGGTCTGTGTATTTGTCCTTCGAAGTTCGAACACTGATGAGTGCATGTTAGGCCATTCGTTGCTTTGATCTCTGCACATATATACACAAAACTCCACATTAATCTAATTACAACATGCGAAGTTGAATTTTCAATCATTCATATTCTTTAATCATTTTTCAAAATTCTCCACGTTGTATTGACTTAAAAAAATTATATGATCAAACCTAACTAATTGCACTTCTTATTCTATTTAAAAACATACTTGATGCCATAGCGATTTAGGCAGTGAAGGAAACAACCAATATAACTAAAAGAAAAAATGTCACGAAATCTTTTGTTAAACCCATTATATTTTGTTTCTTCCCCTTGGTCTTAAGTCTACTGAAGAAAACAAAATGATTTGCAATTTTCTTGATCTTGAGTAAGCCCTATTTATAGATCTCTTAATCTTGGAATTGAACAAATAAATCCTATTACATTTTCCATAAAATCTCAATATTTAAAACAACTTAAGAAAAAATGTATTTTTTACTATAAAGTTTTTTTATAATATTTTTCAACAAATCAATTTTAGAAATTTTTTGAACACTTATTATTTTACTTCCCAGAAAATCTCAATACATTTTCTGTTGTCTTTTTATTCATATTTTTTTTCCTATAATTAGACTTTAGTATTTATTAATAACATATATATATATATAATTTGAATATGTATTAACATAATATATTTAGGATTGAACACGTATTATTTTTTCTTTCAAAAAAATCTTAATACTTTTTATGTTGTTTTTATTCATCTTCTAGCTATAATTAGCCTTTCTAGTTTGTTATATATGTGGTCAACTTAACTGAATAAAAATATTACTATTTCCTTTTATATTTTGGGTAAAAATAATTTGAATATATATTAAGTATTAACATTATATTGGGTCAACTAAACTGAACTTGACTAAGTATTAATAATATATTTTGAATTGTACACGTATTATTTTAATTTCCTAAAAATCTCAAATACTTTTTATGTTGTTTTTAGTATAACTAGCCTTCATATGAGCCTATCAATTTAACTGAATGAAACATTTCATTCTGAAGATTTTTCATGTGAGACCTAATGGTATCACTCTTTTTTTATTGTCGAGTCATTATTGTCGAGTCAAACATGTATACAGTATTATAACCTATTTCTAATTTATAATTTGGTGGTTTCCCTATATGTAGATTAGGTGATTAATTCTTTGAACTTTTCTCTTTAAATACCTATTAGTATATTTATTAGAGGCTTGTTTCAAACCTACATACTTTTTAAAAAATTATTAATAAAAATATTTGCTGAAAAATGTATTTGGGATTGAACACATATTAATTTTGTTTAAATTTTGCTATAGTTGGACTTTCGTATTCATATATTTTGGGTAAACATAATTAACAAATTTCAAAAGCGTATCCTATATATATCTCGCTCAATCTGGGATCGCCATGTTTGATTGCCAATTTCGACGAAATCTGGTGACATGGTACTTGGTTTTTTCTTACTTTGTTATTCAGTTAGGCTCGCTCTAAATAATGTGCTATGGATTTACATTGTACACGTGCAATTATCTGAATTATTCGAGTAACCCAATATCGAAATTCAGATTCAACAATTCTAATTATATTTGGGTATTTTTTTTTTTCGTTCTAACGTTTCAAAATCAAAGCTTTGGTAAAAAATACAAAAGGAAAATCGAATACGATTTCAGGTGACAGATACCCCTTTAGGATTTAACATTGAAGCTAGTATTCAAAAATGTACAATTATGACCAGCAACAGGTAATTTAATAAGGTTCGAAACATCTTCGTTTTGCAGCTAAGTGCGTTCGAAACGTCTTCGTTCGAAACGAAGTCGTGTTGAATGCCGTTTGCCACGGTACCCTTACCCACTCCCTTATCCGGTTAGTCCGGTTTAAAAATTTTCAGGCCTATGAACGAACTTGCATTAGGCCTGGGTTGCAATTGCATACATTGATTGAACACGTGCAATTGGCCAAATCCATCCAATTTTAATTCAATTTTTACTAATTCTCTAAAACCAAATTTCAGACCTAATTTATGAAAGTTTCAGAGTTTTTCCCCTAGGATAATTTTTGACTCCGATCTAATAAACTAATGTTTTTGATTCTGCAAACTACTTGTAATGACCGTCTCATGAACTTTCATAACGACTTGATAATCTTGATGGTATGCTTGGAACACCCAAGCTTTTGTCTTGGATATCTGAGATTAAAAGAGACAACTAACGAAACAAAACAAAGGTTTTCCATGTGTGAATGATCAGACTAATAAATCAAAGCAAGACCCTGTTTCCATATTCTTAAAAGTGTTCACATGGAGATTTTGTTTTCATACTCTAAAATTCTTTATCACTTGTTCATATTTGTCAGAGAAACAGAAAATTGCAAATACTAGCATTCAAATTCGATAATATATCTCTCTGTATATGTGAATTTATGCATGCATATATATATATAGATACATTAGGAGATGCATATACTAAATGACATGTTAGAATAAACAAAACAAGCAGAGCCAGTTGAGGAAGCAGCCAAACTAGAGGTGGGCTACACAAATCAATGTCCGGAGTTATCACTCAAGAATCAGTCAAACATTCTCCAAACTAAAACCAAAAAACCATATAACTAATATATTCAACATATGAATATTCTTTCGCACAAGAATTATCAATAATTTCTTGTATAACTGATTTCAAGCTACACAAATCATATTAATCCAATCAAAACAGCTGAAAAAGTTTGGTCCTATTTTATCCTCTCAAGTTGATCACTGCAGAATTCACATGATGGCTAAATTGTCCCAAGACTAGTCTGAGTTTCAGCTCAGAAGACTCGGTCACTCGTAAGACTGTGATAAGGAAAGCAGAAAGGACACAGGGACAAAACAAAAGGGGTCCCCATGTGGTTGGAGACTTGATCTGGATTTATCATTAAAAGCTTGTTGGAAGACTAAACAAGCATTTTGCCTTCTAGAGAAACTATCTTAATCAGATTTAACTGATGAAATTAAGAAAAGTAAAAACCAGAGATTTGTAATTACCTAAGAAAAATGCAGCTTAATTGTATTTATTGACTTTCTTTTGTATCTATTCTGGGTCAAAGTGTTTCTTTAAAGATTCCTCTCTCCTATCATCGCTTCCCATAGAAGGGAAAGAGAAGAAGTCACTTTATTCACACCTGTTTATATATACATATCTGTAGACCAACTACTCTGTCCTTCACCATATAAATACATCTCATAGACCTACTTTTTTCCTATCTTTCTTTCTCTTCTATCTAATAGCATTGAAACATCATCGAATTCTCTCACCTTATTCCTCTTCTAGAATGAATATTGTAATCGAACACAGCCCTTCAAGCAGAAGGTTATCTGACCTTGGAGTCATGTCATGGCCTAAGTAAGTTTCAAACATGCTCTAGATTTTTCACTTTTTTCCTCTTTTTATTGGTAATAACATGATGAATCTCTCTGATAAATAGATGGTCTTGTCAGCCGGGGAAATATGCATTGGTATTTGAAGAAAGAGAGACATGCTATTTGGTGAAGGGAAAGGTGAAGGTGTTTCCAAAAGGGTCATCAGAGTTTGTAGAGTTTGGTGCAGGAGACCTTGTGACCATTCCCAAGGGACTAAGCTGCACTTGGGACGTATCAATTTTCATCGACAAGCACTACAAGTTCGATCCTCCTACTTCTCCATGATTTTTCTTACTTCCTTATCTAGTTTTGGGTTAGTCTTTATGACCATGAAGCATAAGACTCTGTATTAAGACAATAATTTGTAGATAAGATAATGCTTAGGATACGTATAATGCTTCTCCTAGATTATGTTTCCAGATGTAACTTCTTTGTTTTCCACAGAACAAAGAATTGGCATATGCCAATATACGTTTCAGCTTGAAACTCTTATCTATCCAGACAATGGCATACAAAATCAGCAAATCATACGGTTTATGGGCATACCGTCAGTACAACATCCTCAGAGTAAAGGTCTCTACCTAGTTCAAATAGACTAAGGTAAGGGATTGCTGCACTCCTAAGTTTCTTAAACTTAGTTTAAAGTAACAAAAATTAACCCAGTTTCGCAGTTTACTGCATTATTTTTTCGTCCTATAGAAACTTGCTAACTGAAGGATTCCTGATAAACAGATATTGTTCTTTATTCTTAAAAAGGTGTTTATCAAAGATTCTTATCATGAGGCCATTGGCTAGTATCAACTAAGAAAAACATATAAAGAAGCCTTTGAATGTTTTAATATAACATATGAAACAAATAAATGTGGAAGCATATATTCTAGCAGTAATGCTCCCTGACTAGATAAGTAGAAGAGTACGCAATCTTAAATCTCACATGCTGTAGAGCAGTAGCAGCAGAATCTGGTACTCCATCACCGTGCTGATTATAAAAAAAATGAAGATACTCTATAGGCTATACATACAAGACACCTTTTTTATTTATAGAAATACAAATCTTTGATGTGCATCAACTTACAGAATATGCATTCTTATCACAAGTAAAAGGTGTATTCTAACTTCTAAGTTCCAAGATAATTGAAAGCTAACCTTAAGGAGTCCAGGAAGATTGATCTCGACCAACCGCGAGAGAAACTCTTGTCTGGTTTCAATCCGCGCGAAAACACAGTACTTCTCCAAGCTATAAAGGGATTAAATATATCCCTTGTCAAAATAAAATTTTGGTCCATGAACTCAAAAAGGGAAAGGCAGCAATTAGCATCCTCAATAGCAATGGCTTCTCCTTAACTCTCCACCGCCGACTAGCTTTTCTTTCAAACTGTTGCTTTGGTCGAACATTATCGGTTGACGGATTGTCATTTCTAAACTCCCTTCGCGTGTCTAGATCATCCCATCCTCCATAGCTAGTACCCATGCTGTTAGAATCAGCATCTTCTACCATCCATGACTTGTATCCTCCCTTATCCACACCACCGCCCTTGTTTTCTCCTTGCCTAGCTTTCCTTGTTCTTGCACTACTTACACTAGCAGATCTTGAAAATGTATCTCTTCTACTTCTTTTCATAGGTCTAATGCTTGGCCTGCTCCAGACCTTACTAACTACAAGGGACAACACAGATTGAACTAACGGAACTGCTAATGCCATCAAACCTGCGTTTGAATCTGTTCCTAAAATCAAAGATATGCCGATGGGTGCAAGCATCCAACTCAAAGTCCTAAATACCTGCAATTAGATTATAAAAAAACCCTAAATTGGTTACAAAGCTAACAACTAAAACATAAACGAAATTAAAGTGATTGTGATGAAATCTTCAGGAGATTATCAATTCGTGAAATTTCTCAAAAAAAAAGAAGCAATACCTCAAATACTGTACTCCAATCTTCTTCTTCATCCAACCAACCATCATCATCGTCATCGTCATCATCGTCGAACCACCACGGCCTCTTTTTCTTACGATTCCCGAACTCAAATCGACGAAACCCTTCGTCACGGAAAAGCTCTTTCTCCCAGCTAGTACCACGGGAGGCATGGCACTGAAAGGAACGGCGGCTCACGATACTTGGCCAGAGATCAAAATCGCAGTTCATAGAAGAGTATCTGCGTCTAACAACGCAAGTGGCTAAACGCGAAGAAGAAGGAGAAGAGAGCTGAAGATACAGCAAATTCGCCATAGACAAACGCAAGTGATGATTACCGTTAACATCAAGAACCAAAAATCAGAAACGAAAATAAAAATCGATTCTTTCCCCTCCACAAACAGTTAATCGCTAGCTCGTTGTTGTGAAGAAGAACAGTGATAGAGATGCAAACGAAATTAAACCATAACCGGAACTAAAATATGGGTAATAATACCAAACCAACCGAAGAAGACATGGCAAATCAAATCAAAGATGATTAATTTTGGTTAAATATCTTCTAAAGAAAAATTACACTTGCCGAAAAAACAAAAGATTTACACTTAACATATGTAGTCCGTAAATATACTTTTGGCTGCACTTAACATATATGTATATTGGTTTGACTTTGATTTATCCCTTGATTTATTTATCTTTTGTCAATTAGAAAGTGTGTTAATTTATCAATTAGCAAGTGGAATTGACGAAAATCTCCATATTGTCAGGGGAAAAGAAGTGGTTTTGAGTGCCATTGAAGCCATTTCTATGTGAGAAATATCTTGCATCGTAAGTGAAGTGAGAATGATGGCCAATTATTATTACTGTATAAGATTTTTCTAGATGAACTAACATCATCATCATCATCATCTCAAAGGGCCATCATATATAATGGACATAGATCAATTCACGTCCACGAAACTTGACATTATAAGAAGAGAAGCAAGTTGTTGTGAGAAAGGCTTAAACAGATCGTCAACTTTGCGTTTTTACCAAAAAAAAAAAAAACTTTCCCTTGCTTTCGGCAAGATGTAGCGTTTGGATTTGAAACGCCCATTTCCCTTGACTTTGACCACAAGAAGCAAGTTCAACATGTGGATGTGGAGTAGAAAGAACAATTATAAACAATGGGCTTTAATCTCTATATATAACTCAACACAAGAAAGCAAATTAAAAAGCAAGAGAACTAGAAACAACACAAAAGATGGAAACATTCAGAATGATGATGCTCTCTTTCATGCTCGTTGCAATAACAACAACATATGGAGTTGTTGGTGAGGGGAACGACGTAGTTTATGATGGCGAAGGAGAGCCCGTTAAGCCTAACGTTCCGTATTACATCAGCTTCATGACATCGGATTACAACATGTGGATTTGCCGCAAGAATATGGGATCATCGGATCCCAAGTCATGCCCACAACAACCGGTAATGTTCACTAATCCAAACATACCACCAACACCAGTTCTGTTTATATTACCATCAAAATCAGATACCGTCGTACGTGAGTCAGCCAAGCTTAAGATTAAGTTCGTAAATCCTCGTCACTGCGGTGAATCCGGATTTTGGAGAGTAGTTCAGAAAACAAATTTAGAAGGTGAAGTAATGCTGAACGGATCAAAGTCGAGCAATGACACTACCTTCTCCATCCATAAAACTAACGAATATTACAAGTTTACTTACGGTGACGGTGACGTTGATTATCCAACGACTATCAGTTTATCCAATGAATATCCGATTTATAGATTGTTATCCAAGAAGTATTCTGGAGAGATGGAGATTTATTTCTACCGGACTATGCCTTAAGGCTCACGTTCCTTTTTTATCCTTGTAATGTTTCATTTCAATATCAAATAAAACTTGCTGTAAAAGCATCTCGTCATATGATATATAATTTGTTTCTTTTTCTTAGAAAGAACAATGATATAATAACACGAGAAAGAACAAGACTCAAAAGTTGTCATATTAAATTTCGTATTCAAATTATCGGACTTAAACACAAATTAAATTTTGATTGTAGGTTTTATTTATTTATAAAGAATTGCGAGTGTAGCTTTTTATTTCATGGTATTTTTGATTCAACATGTTTTTTTATTATCAAAAGTAAACTTGACGAAATAGATCATTTATGAGTTTTACAGTTTAACTTAATTAATATAAGGCTCGCAACAACAACATCCCAACATACATGATCCGTCCTTGAATTTGTATGACCTACAGTCCACACTGCAATCATCCGTACATGGGTGAATACATATACTGTTCGGATGAATGTTCGTTGCTTTACATCTCTGCACATAATTAAACACCCACACCCACACATTAACCTAATTGTCATTATGTATTCATAGTCAAATAACATTCTTAAGAAAACAAATTCACAGATACATATTTATATATACACGGACAAACTATTTCTCAATTTTATTTTGTTCTCAATAGATATATAATCACAATAACAATAGCAATAACATATGCTTATTACACACACACATATATGTACCTGAGCCGAAAGCGTTTTGGTTAGACATCGAAACAACCAATATTAGCTACAAGAAAAAAAGTCATAAAACTTCTTGAAAAACCCATTTTTCTCTCCGTTTAAAGTCTATTGAAGAAATTAAAATGGTCTGTGATTTTCCAGATCTTGAACATAAGCTCTATATATTCCTCTTGATCTTAGAATTGAAGACATAATAAATCCCCTTTTTAGGCTGACCAAAAAAAAATCCCATTTTAAAATTTCCAAAACAATATCAAAATTTTATAACTTAAAAACCAAAAGACATAATAAATCCCCTTTTTTAGGCTGACCAAAAAAAATCCCATTTTAAAATTTCCAAAACAATATCAAAATTTTATAACTTAAAAACCAAAAAAAATAATAACCATAAAGAGGTCTTTTATATATGTTAACAACATCATATTTTGGGTAAAAAAATAAAATTATTTGAATAGTATTAACATTAACACAAAATATCTTCGGACTGAACATGTATTTACATTCTTACTTCCAAAAAATCTCAATATTTCATATAAAAAACCAAAATTCACAATTTTTTTATTTATATAGCCTTTCATATTTATTAATAACATATATTCAACCATAAAGAATTCTGTCACATTTAGCAACATCATATTTTGGGTTAAAAATTAACTCTCTTTTTTTTTTTGAATAAGTATTAACATAAAAATTTTGGGACTGAACACTCTGACTTCGGAAAAAATCTCAATATTTTATATCAAAAAGAAAATATCTCTCTCTATATATATATATATATATATATATTTGCTAGAGATAGCTTTTCATATTTGCTAATAACATATATTCAAACATAAAGAGGTATTTCACATTTGTCAACAACATCATATTTTGGGTAAAAATAATTTGAATAAACTATTAACATTAAACACATTGAACTCAATATATGTGTGTATATATATATATATGTGGTTTTCTCACCTTCAGTTAAGCCGGTTCAATTTGTTTGGATTAATTCGAGATATATGATAAAAATATGATTTTTATTTCATGACATTTTTTATTACAAGAGAAACCACATGCATGCTTTTCTCATAATTAATTATAGGAAACAGATGATCAATTTTTTAAATAAAAACAACAGTATTGAGGCTCTGAAGGTTGAATAGTACGACGTGCTGTTATTTATTTTTAGAAAAATACCATAAAAAAAAACCTTTAACTTTACAACTTTTTTCAATTAAAACCTCCAACTATTTGTGTGTTTCAAAACAAATTTCAAAATTGACAAATTTTTCAACAAAAACCTCAAACTATTTTATTTTCCAAAACAAACCTTCAAATATAAAGTTTTGTTTATTTAAACCTTCAAGTTCTTTATCTTGATCCCAATAAAGGTTAATTGATAGTCAACGATAACTCCGCAACCGCATGTTAACTATTTGTTAATTTTGTCAGTTTCGAATAAAAAACTCAATCTTGAGTCTGATTGAGGATTAACTGACGATCAACGATAACTCCAGTTAACACAGCAAACACCTGTTAAATATTTGTTAACTCCGTCAGTTTTGAATATGAACCCTACATGAATAAATCAATTTTTTGTAGTAGTAAACAAAATTTTATTTTTAGTAAATAACTAAATAACAACAAAAAAAATACGTAAAAATGGACAAACATAGTTAATGGGAGTTATCGTTGACTGTTAGTAAACACTCAATAAGGCTTAATATTGGAAACTCGAGGGTTTAAGTAAGCAAAACTTTATATTTAAAAGTTTGTTTTGTAAATAAAAATAGTTTGAGATTTTTGTTAGAAATTTTTATCAACAAATAGTTGAAAGTTTTAGTTAAAAAAAGTTGTAAAGTTGAAAGTTTTTTTTATGGTATTTTTCTTTTTTTTTTTTATGTTAAGACTTTCACTTAATTTGATCTTCTAATTTTAATTTCGTTTGTTAAACAATATAGTACGCGATTGGACAGACGGGATATCTTCCAGGAATATATGGAACAGTGGCGACTATGAACGTGTTTAGTTGACAAGTGTAACTGTGTAAGTAAAAAATTGTTGTAAAACATGATGTGTTACAACAATGTGATGAACGAACTAACTTCATTACGATTTTCTCATCCGTCATGACCAAAATCATTTAGAAAGAACAATGATACAATAACACAAGAAAGAACAAGACTCAAGAGTTGTCTTAACAGATCATACGTTGTGTTCTGAGTTACACTGTGACATACTTTTGATGTGTGTCTGTGTGTCAGCAGAGGAAGCAGATTGATTTTGTTCTAGTCGTGTCACGGTCTTCTAGACCTTTGAGGAACCATCTGACTGCGAGATGCTCTGAAGCATAAGTCATGAACGAAACTAGAACTATGGCTACGGCTATCATCAGACCCAACCTGCTCAATATGTAGCAGAAACCGATCAGTTAGTATATAAACCAGTGAAAAGCATTCATCATCACAGATCCTAATCTAATCAAGCCAACTCCAAGAACAAACATTGTGATAAATTCATACATAATTAAGCACATTCCCAGAAAACTGATTCATTCGTTTCACATACAGTCAACATCAAGAAAGAAAGATCAAACAAGTACAGACCAGACGAACATAAGCAAGTGATTTAAGATTTCCTTGTCATAGGATTGACATTCAAACAAGGGGTCTCTACTTGATACAGAAAATTACCTCACAAATAAAGCGGTGACCCCTAGAATGTAGGGCAAAAAAATGGCAGCCAAAGCCAAAAATGCCATCCCTAATCCATAATACCATGTAGTAAAGTCACAAGATGCATCTGCTCGCTGATGCCCTGTTTGATTCGTTAAAAAATATTAAAAGCTGACAAAAAATGATTTGATTGGTGAGCAAAATTTGCCAGAGATTTGAACATATATCGATGTTATGTTTTCAACATGTCCACACCTTTTCCCGAATCATCTAATGAAGACTGTGTTTCCGATGAAAGAGCTACTGTCTGAGACGATATTTTCTTGCCATATTGATGCACCATACATAGGAAGCCACCATATAAAAGGAAGAAGATTGTAAACGTCCATTCATATATCAGGATCAGTCCCGTCCATGGCATGATTTGCCTAGGCACAATCATTAAGGAAACTCCAATGGATGTCAAAACAGCTACAAAACAAACTACAACTGAAATTGCGCCCAAGTATTGAGGAACCTTAGAGGGTGCACCACTGTGGAGCTGTAATGATAAACCTTTGACATTAGATAGAAGTTCATAGCATTTTAAAAAGAAAAGAGGCAGGTCCATCAACAATTATATTCTAAAACAATCTGGCGATGAAACTAACTTGATAGTTTGAATTCATGGTCGACAATGTCGATACACCAAGTGTTCCATTAGATCTGACTTTGTAATAAAGATGTCTGATCTGATTGCATATTGAGCTCCTACACAATGAACCCAACAAGTCACGTCCCTGCAAGAGAAAGTAGAGGGTAAAAATGAATTTGAGACTCAACAGAGCTGAGTTTAGCTTAGATGAAGAAAATGGTTGGGTACAACAAGAAACCTTTATGGATCGATAAAGGCAGAACAAAAACCCACAAAGTGGTAACAAGAAAAGGAACTCGACGATGAGTTCATCATTTGGGGTTTTGCCACCTCCAGTTCCAGGAAGAGTCTCCTCAAGCCTTATCCTAATGCTCTGCAGTTTCCAGGAGAAACTTAACTAACAAAAGAACTCAATTTTCCTGAGAATAATGAGAAACATGTACATCCACGAACAAGAAGACCTACATGCCACGCCTCAACAGGTTTCACGAGCCATGCTGTCCACCAGTCCCAAGGCTTAAGAGGACCCAGAGTGTAGTGAATAATGTGAAGTTTGCTGTCATCGACCATCCACTGCATAAATAATGAGAATCTTAAGCTTCTAAATAATCAAAACCAATCCTTAATTCGCCACATCACTTCTCTTAGGAAGAGAAAAAAATGTAACAGCAACAGACATGAAATTAAACTCGAATATACCTTGTTAGCAAGCATATAAAGACCAACATCTGCATTGTATAACGTAGATAGCCTCTCCATTTTAGGAACTGGTCTGGTTTTAGTGACTTCAGGGGATAAACTAGGATCAAAAACACGAGCATTCGGAAAGTCTGGATAATAGGAATTCAAGAACCCTTGATCTCCACCAGTATAAGAAGACAAAGTCTTCACTTGTTTCATCATATCATTGAATAAAGCTCCAGAGGGTTCAACGACTATGACTCCAGAGTTCAGTCTCTCAGAATGCTTCAAATTAGCGCAAAACTTCGAGCACTTAAATAAATCATCGATATTCTTCACCACAATAGTATCAGCATCGAGATACACAACTGTGAAAAATAAAAACAATACGACATGTAAACATAAAATAAAGGACATGGGAAAAGCTCTATGATTGCAAGACACTAAAGTAAATAGTTACCTTTTTTGTAATCAGTCATATTAAAAATTTTCAGCTTTGTATAAACACCCCAGAATCTCTTGGGATGAACTTGGTTTGGATTTGCCAGTAAACTAATTTTATCTACTTTCCATCCATCAGCCTGCATAATCAAACTCTAGCCTTTTAATACAACAAGCAAGCTTCTTTTATAAAGAGCAGTGAAACGGATTTAACTCAAGCTTCAAAAAGAGAATAATACGATCGGAATTCAATAAAGGAATGATAGGATTCAAATCACTCAAGTCAAAAATAACTTAGTGCTCTCATATATGATCAAACAAAAGTGAAAGCTTTGTTTTTTAGATCTTATAACTTCCAAAAATAGAAAGGTTGTAAAAATGAGAATCCTCAAACCTTAAGTAGCTTCTTAGAGTAATCGGAAACACCATCAGAGACCAAAACGACCATATCCTTTTTGGATCCAGTGTCTCGAATCGATTTACCCAATACCCTGACTCCCAATAAGAACTCATCTCCATACAAAAGCGTGACGTAAGCTTCCTTAGTTGATTGGGATCCAAACGAACCTCTGAATTGGATTGAAAGAAGCGTGATTGAGAAGAGAACCCAGAAAATCGGGTTGAGCGTCACCATGGATTGGATCTAATCACTATACGTGTCTCCGATATTCCCGAAGAAAATTATTTTTGTCGAGAAAAGTAGTAAAAGGGTCAGATTTTTATAAACGTTGAAATCGATTTGAAATTTCTTTCTTCCTTCATTGCTTTTTTTGTTGTTGTTCTGTTTCTGTTTCTGTTTCCTTTAACTTCTTTCTTCCTTTCTCCGCCGTCGTCTACAAAATTATAAAGTCTTTCTAGCCTACGAGTCAGCCCACCCAAACACACTGTTACCACTTGCCACGTGTAACACTTTCTCCGTCAAACCGACGTCGGTTCGTCTCCTCGGCTAAATACACTAATCACTATCAAAGCATACATTACATGCCTGAGGCAAAAAACCAACTCATTCTGAGAAGGAATCATTATGTACATTTGATTGAAAGTTTTAGTTGATCATTGGATAGCTTATCACTGATGATATTTTATTGACATATAAAGAGGGGAGAGACATAAATATGATTAGGACAAGAAAATTTTCAGTTGTATGAATCTCAAGTCTAAAAAACTTGGAAGACTAACTAATCTCATCTGGTGAACACAAGAACAAAAACTGCAATCGGCAAGAAATTTACACCTGAATCTGCAAGTAACTGTGTCATCAATATATGGAATCATCTTCATTGCTCTTTAGGTTGGTGCACTAAGAAGTACAGTTTCTGGCGAATCCCCGGCATCAAGGAAGCTTCTTGACAATGGCTGAAACAAGAGAAAAACAAGCAAATAAGAGATTGTTACCAGAAAGAATATAGCTTTTTGTCTCGGAATTTCTAAAAGAGTTTCGATTTACAGATGAATATGGAACTCAAACAAGATTAACCATGTGACATTTCATATTTAATGAAGACAATATATCTACAGAAACTCGTTCAAGGTTTTAAACAAATAGATTGATGGTTGTAATACTTGCCTCGTTGTAATTGGTTCCTGAGAGAAAGAAAGGTTCCTTCTCCCGAATCCCACCATTCTCATGAACAAGTCTTTCCAGATCCTGCAAACCATACGAGTAAACCAAATTGATAAGATTTTCTATGCAGATGTCAGCTAGAAAATCCCTCATTCCAATAGTTGGTCACAATGATCATGAAGACTTACCTTTTGAGTTAAGATTTCAAATTCGAGTAGCTCCTCAGTGATTTTCTCGAGTACAAGACGATTTTTAAGGAGCATTCCCTTTGCCTTTTCGTACGCTAAGTCATAAATCTGTAGAGGAATAAGACACAGTAGAGAGGTTCTACATTTAGCCTTGGAAAAATGCTCGAAAGCTAGAGAGGCACCACAGACATGGCAGATATTAAGAACGTATTGGAACCTAGAGAGCAAAACAAACCTTTTCGACTTTACCCGCCATTTCATATTCATGATTGTTCCCCATACTCAAAGCTGAATCCTGCTCAATGGAATCAAATAAACCAAGCAGAAAAGTATAAAATCAACCAAGAGATCAGATTAGACATCAGAATGAATGGAAACTCTGTTGTAAGATTGAATAATCACGTTATAACGTATCTAACACTTTGGTTCAGTGGTATCAGAATTTTAATCTTGAAAAGGAATACCAATTTCAAATATAAAAAAGACGGTTACCGCGTTAGTGGCATAGAATACTGCAGGACTGTCATCGGGTCCCCAGCCATATTGAAGCACCATACGTGTTGCAATCTGTTGCAAGACATAGATAATAATCATAGGCAAATGAAACATAAGTATGTAGACAAGACCATAGTGCAAAAGAGTAGAAATAATTTACCTCCTGCGCTTGAGTTATTTCTGAAGACGAAAGATAATTTTCTTCTCCAGGAGGAAGAAGCATTTGGGATGCAATGTGAGATCCAAAGCAGAAAACGAGCTTCTTTTCAAGATATGATCTTGATTCCGTATTCCCAATCGCAGAGCCTCCACTTGTGACCTTGGTGATTTTTGTACACCCAATTCCTTCCCAGGAAGTAGGCTCAAGCCAAAGATTGTCCACAACATCAAAGTTTGGTATTAGAAGTGTGATGAGAGCACGACCAGCCGCCCAGACAGCATGTGGGAACTTTGTCTCCCTCGTCCAATCAACAGGAGGAGTCAAAAGTTCTATTCCATTGCTTATTTGTCCATATGGTTCCATCAGATCAACCACATTCTCCAAATCTTCTTTGGTTACGTTGAGTCCAAGATGATTCACAAGCCTTTTGCCCATTGTCTTTGCAACTTTAGTTTTTCGCAACCATGGGGGCACTATATGGCTAAACGTCTGTCAGAAAAGAGAAAGGAATCACCTGATGAAACCAAAATAGAAATGAACCAAAACTGGTTTGACCATAGGCGAAGAAGATGACAGTTTTTTTACCGCAAACCAGCTAACGTAACTCAGAAGTTCATCAGTGTCCAGAAATTTGCTCCTGAAGGCACTACTTTCGAGAGCCATTGGAACAAGTTTCAATTCTATTGGCCGTAACAAAGTTGTCTTCTCCGAAACCTGTAACAATGAACTGTTAACTAACCCAGATGGTGGAACCAGAGATTACAGAACTAGGAAGAGATTAAGGAGAGAGCAAGAAAGAAGAAAAATAGATGATGGCTAGTACATATTAACAATTTTGCAAAATGTAGATGATCCATCAAAACTTTGAAGGTGCATAAAATAAACAGTAGGTAAACCCTATATAATCGATAGAACATATTAACAATTTTGCACAGGTTAAGATTACCTTACGCCAATCAACTAGATCAATGAGTTCTCTGTCCATGGTTTCTTCTGCAGCATTGTGTAAAATCCTCTCCCTTTCCATTTCAGTTGGACTTTGAAGATGGAATATTCTATCCATACGACCTGGCCTTCTTAACGCCTCATCAATTTGCTTATGATTTCGTGTCGTAGCCATTAAAACTACGCCATCCTGTTTCTCAAAGCTGCAGAAGTAGACATTATAAATTAGAATGACATAAGAAAAGTCAACTGGAAAAAGGAGAATAACTTGGGTTTCTAATGGACCAGTTCCTATAGCATTAAATGCGATACTTTGAGAAACCACTATGAATGCTAATTCTGGTCTGAATTTTTCATCTACAAAGAAATTTGCTCTTACCCATCAAGTTCAACAAGAAGCTGGTTAATGAACGATTCATGATCTTGCTGTTTTGTATGTACAAACTTCCCTCGTACACCAGCAAAGAGGTCAAAATCCTCCACAAATATGATTACAGGTGCCTAGTCATCACAGTAAACATAAGAACATAAGATGACACTGAAAATGATGTTACATAAGACTCCCTAATTATCATGAGAACTAAAAATTTAATATCTATGAAAATGATGAATCAACAAAACAATATGGGGCAAAGCAGCTAACCAAGTCTCTCGCAGTTTGAAAGAGTTCCCTGACATTAGCTGCACTTTGACCAACCCACAGTCCAGCCTCCAACTCTTGAGCTTCAACATTGACAACAGGCACTCTTGCTTCAGCTGCTATAGCGAGTGCCAGAGACGTCTTTCCTGTTCCTCTCTCACCCACAATAAGAACTCCCTGCAATGTGAATAAGCATGCTTACAATTGGGTACTGTTCCACAGGATAAGCACACAGCCGTAAAAAGCAACATACCCGAGGTGCGCGGGCACCCATCTCCTGAAATGCCTTTGGATTCTGTAAAAATGCCACAACCTCGTTGATTTCTTCTCTCATAGACTCAATACTAGCAAAGTTCTTTAACGGGATTGGTGGATTTTTCACTCTCTTCATTCTATCGAATGCAGTTTTTATAGGGTCGATTCCAGCCCTTCTCTTTTGTTTGATTCTCCTTTTTCTATAAGTAAAATATGATTTCTGCAAAACAAATGAAACGGATTTTAGCAATCAACTGTAACTGTTAGAAACCTGAATGATCAACAAACATGATCGATGTGAAAACTAACTAAAAACTGAGGGTGTTGGAAAGAAAGTAAGGAGAAAGAAAAGTTGCATACCACTCTCCAAAATTTCCGCACGTTTGGATCTCGACGGAAGGGTCCATAACCAAGAAGTCTTGGAACCTTTCTTTTCAGAAAGCGGAAAACATGATACACGACAAACCCGTATATAGAACTTCGAATTAGAAACCAGAGGAACCACTTAAAATCTTCTGTATTGCGGGACTTGAAGTTCATTTCTGCCTCAGACTGCCATTTCAAGTACCATGTTGAGCCAACAGTCTGTTCTATTTCTTCCGGCCAAGCCATTCCCAGACGCAATCTTAACTGTGTCAGAAAAAAAAGTCAGAAATTAAATATTTTTTAAAAAAAAAGACTCAGGGAAACAGAAGGAAATATCCAGAGAGAGAGAAGTAATACCTGGTAAGGAATAATAAATTCGATGACTGGAAACACGACCGCCATCATAATGTCATCGTTTATATTCCTTATTTTCTCTAATACAGTATCCTTCGCATTTGATACAACTTGAGTCTTCCTCAATGCGGTAAAGACTCGACAAACCACCCTTGTAACCAACAGAAACTGTTGTTGAAGATTTAGCTCTGACAAGGGTATCCACATCAGATGAACAGAAGTTGGAATTCCAGAAGCAAGCATTTTGAGGTATAGAGCATCAAACCCTCCAAATTTCTCAAATATCATCTCATATTCCTACAACCATAGACAATAGTTAGAAGCCTTAAACTTAGAAAATCTATCCAAAAAATAGGACTTCAACTGGTCAACCTTGATGTCAACGTAATACTCCTTGTCATCTCCTTTTAGTGCAACATACATTACAGCATAATCATGCCTAATCCTGGCATTGTCAATCAGCTTCCTGGAAACTGCATATGGAACAGCCATAGGGTCCATCTCCCACCTATCTTTGTCTTCATTATACCAAGTCTTTGAAACAACTCTATCTCGATCCAGGAGAACTTGTTCCTTTAGATTAAAAAAAATCATTAACTAATTGGTGAAATGATCAATGCCTCTGCAAATAAGCTCTGAAAACACAAACTTTTCAACAAGGTTCCAACTAAAATTGTATTACAGCTAGCATCTCAGTTCCACAAAGATCAAACTGTGAAAAGATCCAATCAATGATGTAAGCCAAAAAAAAAATGAATACTTCAGAATTGTGTGCCCAAGTAGACTGATTTACTTTATAGCTCGAGATCAGCATAACACATGAACTTGCATATTCAATATTACAAAAACTTCAGAAATCTACCAAAATCGAGTCAATTCTTGAAGCCATCACCAAAGAATACAAATTGGTTAGTCATGCTAACTCATAAGAATTGGATCGTGATAGAACTACCTTGAAAAACATAAAGCACTTTATGTTTCATATCATAAGCCACATATGCATGAGCTAGTGAATTTTCATATCATAAGCCAAAAGTTACCTGTCTCTGCGCAACATATTGTTTACCAAAATCAACATCTTCTAAAATTTTCTGTTTCAGCTCTGCCTTTGCTTCTTCCTGCCACTTTTTCCAACCATGGCGTAAATGGAGCTGGATAGCTTTTGGAACAACCACCTCCCTCTCTCCAAACATCCATTTCACCTCAGCTTCAGGAAATCCCTTGACAGCTTCACCTTCTGGAGTTTTTTGAACAAAATTTTTTTCTTCACCAAGCTTTTTCATACGTCCTCTGATACGATTCTGAAGATCTTTCTGCAGCCTTTTTGATTCCTCAAGGCGTTTTTTGATGCGTAGAGAAAAATCCACTGAATCACGATCGAAAAAGGGATCAACCTCCTCTAGTTCCAAAACATTAGGCAGTATCATTTGTTCCAAGTGCTTTCTTTGAGCGTCCACTAATTCCTGCTTAATCTCGGACCTCGAGAGTTTTGTAATGGAGCTTTCAGGAACACTACAACCACAAAATCAATTGATCGTGTAAGTGAAACATGAAACATTTATGTCAGCGGGAAGAACAGAGAGCATATACATGACAAAGACATTTAGAAAAGCCAACAAAAAGATATACTTACACTATCACATCTAGAAGAGCAAGAATTAAGATGAATGTAAAGAGAAATCTTGCGCATAGAGAAGCTTGTCACAATAAAAAATTTAAAATATCTCTCATTAAAGGGAAACCAAATTCTCAGTAAAAGGGAAGACAGAATAGTATAATTTCCAGGCAAAATCATGGATAAGGATATCACCTCTCAAAACCTTTTTGCTTCATTTCTCGGTTGAAGCTCTTAACCAACTCTACACACTCTCTTTCAATGAAAATAAGCTCCCTAACACCAAAACTCAATGTTGCTGTCTCTTTCTTTAAAATGATATCATCAATCTCATCCATCCTTTCCCATAACTTGTTGTACTCGCTCTCCATTATATCCACTCTCTCTTCCAATCTCTCCACTTTCTCTCTAGCACCTTTTCTCAACAATTTTTCACTTTCTTTCTTATATCTAAGGGCCTCATCTACAATTCCATCAGCTCGTTTCATTAACACACCACTCTCCTTCCTCAACCGCCTCATATCACTATATAATCCACTCATAATCTCTTTCTGCAGTTTCTCCTTCTCCACCTTTACTGCATCCAAAGCCGTTTCCACTTCAACAATATCTCCATTTTCCTTTCTGACCTTCTCAATACTCTTGAGTAGAACTGAGACTGTCTCCAACAATCTCCGAGTATAATCCGAGAACTCATGATCAACTGGTTTCAAAACCACCTCTTTTTCCCTCAATCTCTCTTTCTTTTTTTTCCATATCACATCACTGAGAAACGGCACAGCTAAAGCTGGAGCTTGAAAAGATCGAATTGGCGAAAACCCAATTGCAATACAAAACAAAGCGTAAACTAAAGGCTTAGATGCAAACTGTATTACGCTCTCTCTCGTCTTTGCGCTATACCAAGACGATGGCACAAGCCCATTTCCCTCTCTACATAATCTCAATGATTCCGGAACAACTTTACTCCCATATTCAGACTGGTTCGAGCTCAAAAAACTCCCATTTACGCCGGAAAACCCAAAACAGCCTCTAATGGGCACAATTTTCCTGGATTTCTTAGATTCTCTAAACCCAAATTTCCGAGTTTTGACCCGATATCTAGGCTTTAACGATACTAAACCTGGACTCAGACAATGGGGAGACAACTGTGTGATAGAAGGAGAAGATAAGGAAGAAGCGGAAATGAAATCCATCGCAGCACTAACGCCGAATTGAAATTCAACACCAAGATAAAAACCATATCTTTGTCATACCCTCCATTGCAGCAACTAAATAGTATTGTATGATAGATATTTCCGCCGGAAAAATTCGCCCGATTTGGCACTGCAGCTTGACGACGGAAGTGAAAGCAGCACTAAAGCAGTGAGAGGTTTATCAGAAGGAGGAGATAAAGAAAAAAGGATCTCACATAGAACGGTTCAAGTTTTCAACATACACACTATTAAACCGAATTAGCAATAACCGATTTCGTACCGTACTCGCAACATACTAAACCGGAGACCAATTGAAGAAGAAGAAAGAATACATCACATGATTCATGATTAATTAATGTCTTTTGATTTTTGAGATTGCAGCTACGAAAACTCTGATTCTGTAAATTGGTCTGGATGATGACGGCTGGTTGAGGTGTGCCTCTTATGCGATTACCATCTTCTCTTCACAAGGCAAGCACGAGTCCTTCCAATAATTTATTTAGAATCAATAAGTCAAGCTAAAGACACACAACTTTTAAAAAAAAATCTTGAACGCAAAATCTTAAAACGTTTTTAAAATTTATGACAAAAAAAAAACAATCAAAACTTGACTGCTAAACTTATGTAACAATGACAAACAAATCGAATTTGTGGAATTTTAATGATCAAATGAATATGTCAAATGAGGAGATCCAAAATTTGTGTATTTTCTCATCAGTTTATAAATTTAGTATCCAAGTTTCTCATTATAAAAAAAAAAAAAATTTAAATCTAGAAACTTAAATACTAAACCTACATAGTAATACAAAAACTAACTAAATTTGTAATATCGCTAATAATCAAATGACTAAGTCAATTGATAGGATCCAAAATTTGTCTAGTTCTCACATCATTTTGTAAATTTAATATCTACATCTCATATTTGGAAAAAAAACCAGTGAAAAAATGAAAAACAAAATTTTAAAATCCATTTTAGCAAAAAAAAATTCCATTAATTTTCAATATTAAAAAAAAGATATAAAATAGGATAGGAATTGACCTGACCAAATTCCGGGAATTCGTCATGGGCATATCATTTTTTGATGGGCTGGAATTCCTTATTTGTTGGGCTTTGTAGTGTCCAAACGGTTGCAATGACTTGGCGGTGGCTTTGATGACATGGCGGTGAGAGAGATATGAGACATCGATCGCGTTTACGACATCCAGTCAGGTGAATCCAGATTCCAGTCTAGTGAGGATGCAAGCACAAAACCATATGGACTTGAAGCTTTTGTACAAAAATCTGTGACAAACAACAAGAACTTTGCTTTTAAGATTCCTTGAAAGCTCATGCCTTCCGAACCAGAGCACCAATATTCAATCTCAATTCAAAGATATGTAACTGTAAACTGTAATGGAGAAGAAGAGATTACGAACCGTCGAGTGAAATCGGTGGGGATCTTCGAACTCTCTTGAAAATTGAAATTGTGAAGAAGATGATGAAATCAGAACTTGGGTTTTGCAAATTTGTTTGTTTAGTTTCACGACTGATCATCTAACTAGAACAAGAAAAGAAGAGAGAAAACAAAGAGAAATAGAAGGAAGTGCGATTGGATGATTTGTGATTATAAAAACAAAAGCAACTAATAGATTTGCTCTCTCATATTTATAGCAAAAGACTTTGACATTATTAAAAGGAAATTTCCTTTTTTTCCTTTTAACTGAAAGAAAAGGAAACTCTCAAAAATGGAAAAGTATGTTATGATATGACAGAGTTCCGTTACACAGAGATCCGTTATACAGTGTTTTTTTGTTTTTAAGTAAATTTCCGTTTTTTTGCTTAACTAATAAAAACAGGAAAATCTCAAAATAAAACAAGTTCCTTTTTTGTTGAAGAAGAAAGAAAAGAGTACAACAAATACATCATTCATTTTGCTCATCAGCCAAACGCAGCATTTTAGGTTTTGCCAAACAAGTCTTACATCATCAAACCCTAAACTAGTATATACTGTAAGTGTAATATATACATATCAGTCACAACACTTGGCAAAGATTAACACAATGAACAAAGCCTCCAACTCAACAAGAGACTTCCTCTCCACTAAGACATCTTCTTTCTTCTTTAACACATTTCATCTCCTTCCCAGTTATACTTCTCCTTTGGCCCTGTGGGACCTTCTTCTCCATAAAGAGCAATGGGAAACAAATCAACAATGTTCTCTATAGAGAACCTAACAACCAAAGGAAGAAGATTCATTATCTTATTGATCTCAGACCCTGAATCATATGCAATGGTCGGACCCCACTCTCTCATATACTGTAACCAGCACGGCTCAGCCACTGCTCCTTTCCCTAAATACTCAGCTGCTACTATCACATACCTTTGGCTTGAATCCAAACTGTACTTGCTTTTAGCAACATCGTTTCTCACTCCAATCCCGAGCTTTGACGAGCCTTGCAGAAACATTCCTGGGTGTGGGAAACTCGCATGTCCGTGTTTAGATGAGTACACAGCCGGTTTGTTACCTTTAACAAACTCAATATCTGATGCATCAACCCAACCACCACCACTATGCTGAGAGAAGTACATTTGCCAAAGCTCACCAGAGAAGTTGCATATGCGGAAAGTGAAATGTTCCCAATCACCAACGTGTTCTCCTATGCGGGTCATAGGTAAAGTGAATAGCCCGATTTTGAGTGTGGCTGGTCCATTAAAGGGGCAGAAAATCCACATTGCTACGTCAGTGAAGGTTCCACCAAGTGCTGGTTTCACATGAACGTAGAGCTCAGAGCTTTCGAGGTTTCCTTTCTTGATATTACTGTTTGCATCTTCGTCTTCAGGAAGATCTATCCAGAATCCCATATCATTGCATCCTCCAGCAGGCAAGTTCGAGCCTGTGGAGTTAATCGGTTCGCCTTGTGATTTCCCTGACCGGTACAACAGAGCACCGTTTTTAAAGAACCATTGGACAGAAGAAGGCATGTAAGTCTCTTCAGGGTGGAAGTAGACGGTTGGTCCGTAGTGTTCGATAACCGCTTGGACTTGGTCAAGATTTGGCATTGCGTGTAAGGTCAGATCAAGATTCTTTAAGCATCCAATATCAGGGACAGTTCTATCAGAAGACAGATCATAAGTGCAGCAAAAGAATGAGCCAACAGCTACACCTTGTGACCGCATCCCTCTCTCGCAAGGTCTGGTACTCCATACACTAAAAGGAGAATCAGAGCCGTTCAACTTCTTTGAAGAACCCACCTCAAGTATCATCTCAGAGGCTTCACAACTCTCTGTCAGATCCTCTCTTACACATCTAACCTCATCTGTCTCAGGTTCTCCTGGTTCATCGGTTACAATAAATCCCATTGCTCTGTAACCAACAGGAGGATTAGGTAGCCAGAAATAGCCACCACCATTTTTCTCTGAATCTGCACTCCAAACTAAAGAATAACTCACAGGCTTTTCCAGAGGCGGGAGATCATCCACATTGACGGTTTTGCTAACCTGAGCTGCAAGTACATAACCTCTCAAGGGCTGATCGGTTGGCTGACAATAGTGACCAAGGCAGTGGAAACCTTCTGGAATTTCCTCAGCTCTGTAAAATGTTGCACGTTTTGGTTTTCCGTGTGATGAATCATAGCTCCAAACTCTATGGAACTTGGTGATTTTCACCACTTGTATTTCTCCAAGGTTTATTCTTCCCGTGGCAAAACCTTTACCTGTGAAGGGATTAACAATAACAGTAAGTAAATCACTTTCAGCACCAAATAACTAACAATACTTATAAAAAGATTGATCCCTAGAAACATCAGCATGAGAAGGTACTTAGCTGGATCTTTTCATGAACATCAAACAACTTCACAGCATTCAAATTTATTAAATTATTTAGCTTCAAATTTATAACCAAAACTGAGATTTACTTCCTTATAAGAAATGGTTGGGACATAATTGAAGAAACAAAACCTGTATAAACTAGTCAAGTAAATAATAATATCTTATCCATCTACATTACCACAACATTAAATAATGAGCCTGCTATATATGTGGATCAGACAACATTGCCACTCACATTATTGACCCAAGAAAGCTTGAGAGCAACCATTTCTAATTATAACAAGACTTAGTTTTCATTTATAATTAAGACTTGAAATCCAGTTGTAAGAAGAAAAGGATAAAGACAACGGGAACCCCATGCAGAATATTCCAAAGCATCTTTCTCAGTCTCCACTTTCAATAAACCAGAAAATATTTCTCTTATCCAAAACAATTATATAAAATTAAGCGACAAAACAGGATAACACTAACCAAAGAAGGATGAGTGACTAATTAATCTTATCTTTTGTAAGCCTAAAAGATTAAATATCGATATGTCTAATTAAAGTCAATTATTTGATTAGACCAAAGCTAACTAAAAATCTTTAAGTTATATATTTTTCTTTTTTTCCTCCCAAAATTATCCAAATGTTCAAAAATGTTCTGAGATGAAAATTTTCCTTAAATGAGATTACAATCCAGGGGAGGCGCAAATAAATGAATTCCATAAACAAAATCTTGCAACTTTCAATTTCATAATTATAGCAATTTCTAGTAAAAGAACGTTTTTTGTACCTTGTGGCCAACAAGGAAGAGGAGACGGAAGCGAGAACGGTTTTGGCTTCGATGTTTCAAAATCCAAATCGGAGATTCCTTGGCTCCAGTTAAAACAATCACACCCAAACCCAAACATCTTGTAAAAATTCAAGATTTCTCTTCGGAAACTGGAAAAAATTAGAGTAACCCACCAATGCCCACGAGTTGATTTCGAGTGGGTGAGGTTCAGATTCTCCGATTAAATTCTCGGGGAACTGGGAAAACCACCGCTCCTATGCGTCTCTCTCTATCTCTGTGCTCCTCTCTCTATCCCTCAAATTTGGGAGAAATTTAGAGAGAGAAGCAACTTAAAGCAGAGAGCTTTTCCTTCTCGGAATGATGGCTATCTTAACATTCACGGCGAAGAGAGAGAAAGAAAGAGGCGTTGAAGTTGTAATTGCGTTAGAAAGAGGAGAAAGGTTGATGATGAAGTTATTGCTCTTTTCTTTCATATTCCCCTTCTTTACAAACTTTTTATAGTAACCCCACTATTATACAAACATTCAAATTAGTCCCTAATGTAACGTAAATTTTATTCATATATTTCAGCTTATACTTTCAAATTTTCACAATTAACTATCAAACGTTTACACTACCAAAAGAAAATATATTTAAAACTGTTTTTCTCAAGTTGTAGAATCACTAAGAGCACTATTAGTAAGAGTTTTTCATAGAGTTTTTCACCATTAAATCTAATTAAAATAGTTAAAAAATAAATTTTTAAATAAAATTTGGTGAGAACGTCTCTCAAATAAGAGACCTGACATTTTTACGAGAATTCTTTACTTTTGGCACATGAGAGTTTACAATTGGTTCAGATTTTATTCTTATAAATTTAATTTATAATAATTTTAAAACTTAATTAAATAGTTTATATGTTATTATTATTTTTTAATTTTTTTATAAATCATAAAATAAATTTATCTATCTAATAAGTTCCATTATGCATAATTTTAAGTTATATATTAATATTATTTTTAATTAATATTAGTTAAATTACAATAATATTTATTTAAAACTATTTTAGCTAATAAAAAACAAATTCCGAAATTTTGAAAAATAAAATTATATATTATTAAATTATGTATATTAATTACAGATATTTTAATTTAATATTATATATAAAATAAATATTCAAGGCAGACTATTAAAATATGAAATTAAATTAAAATAAATATTAAATTAATGAGAGATTTAGTGGATCTCTCACCAATAGAGTCAAAAATTGTGAGAAAGTTATAACAAAAAAATGTAATAAAAATAGTATATATTGATAAAAATAATAATATTATATTATATTGCCCTAAACGTTTGTTTGCAAATTGGAAGTTGTAGCATGTGTTTATATTACATTGGTAAATTCTGAGAAGGAAAGTAATCAAATTGAGGAATGTAAAGGAAACTTTATTTATACGTTTCAGCTCATAGCTTTAGCACAGTTTAAACCCGTCAAAGGGTTTAAACAACATGAAAAGAAAATGTAGTTACATCTGTTATTTCTCAACTCAAGTCGCAGAGCGACTAAAACCATCTCCATCAGACTTATTTTAGAGTGTCTTTACATTAAAAAATAGTTAAATAAAACAAAACAGAATATATCCATGTCGTTGTAGAGACACGTAAGACACTCTTAAGACCCGTTATGTGATGATTTTTAATTGGAACATGCTCTATTTTTTTTTCATTTGCCAAAATTCTCTCTCTCGCAAAACAAAAAGAAAAAAAAGTTCTTTTCTCTCTCAAAACCGAAATGGACATTGATCTTTAAACTCTCCAACATGAACTCAAATCCTAAAAATACACGACTTTCGAATGAGGTAACCTTCTCTATTTCCTCCTTTTCAGTTTCTTCATATTAGGGATTCAATTCCGTTTTTGGGTTTTACAGATTTCAATTTCGATTGCAAACAAAATGGAGTTTTAAAATTCAACTGTGGATTATGTGATTTTTGATGAAAATTTCCGTCTTTGAGTTTAATTTAATTCATAAAATTCTTCAATTGTTGATTGCTGCAGATATTGTTTCAATCCTTAACAATGGTGAAAGCAATAACTGGAGAAGATAGTAGACTTATTTCTATTGAAGATCGTCTCTCTCACTCAGCTATTCCTGCTGAGGTTAATGATCTTAATTTCATGTGATTTTTGTAATTGCATGTGTCTGCTTTGAGATTGAGATGTGATTTTTCATCTTTTGTTTATTTATGTGAGCATAGGTAGTTCTTTGTGACAGGGAAGCTTAGATCTGTTCTGGATTTTGGATTTGTGTTTGATTTGATTCCTACACCGAGCAATAATGATGGAGAACCAGCTTGCTCTGTTTTGGAAACCAGAGATGATAAAAAGAAGGCGAGATTCAAGAAGTTCATGAAAACGCATTGATTCTGATTGGGTTGCAGAACATGCCAAGCAGGTTTGTTTTGTATTTTGTGACTCCCACTTCTGTTGTTGTTGTGTATAGTTGATGATGATTTGGAAGCTATAGTCTTAAATTTTAAGACTAATACATTATTATGGAGTCAACTAATTGTGTTGTTGTTTAGATTGATTCGGAGAAGGGAGGCTCTTGTTTACAACACTCCAGATGATCATGTAACAAGGAATATAAGAGAAGGAATTGCAAAATTAGTGGATTTGAGGTTTAATGTGTTGGACTCTGCTGGTATAGAGACTGAAGTTTCTTCTGGTACTATTCTCGGTAGAACCACAACAATGACTGCAAATGTGCTTGCAAGAACTCAATTCACGGTTCTTATTATTGACGTGAGATGAATTATTTTAACTTAATGATCTACTTAATGAGAATTTTTGGAGAAGTTTAAAATTTAAAGTGACGATCTTTGCTTATTTCTTGTATAGTTGATGATGATAATGTTGTTGATGATGATGATGATAACTCTGATGGTGATGACTATAGAGGGAGATTAGAGGAGACATCAATAAATCATAAATATGAGTTTGAAAAACCACCGGAAGAGGAGAAAGAGAACTATATCCTAGATTGTATGAGAAATTCCAAATCGGTTTATAAATGCAGATATTGTCCAACCATCGTTTATTTGAATGAGGCAACAATGCAAACACATGTTTTATCAAAGGTAAAAAATTATTTAGCTCTGAATAAGGATTGAGTTATTGGTCTTTTATTGGAATCAAGAAGAAGTAGATAAAAAGTATTTGTTTTTCATTAAGACACCTTTAATGTATCACTAATGGAAAATGATTACGTTAGTAGGTGTGTTAAATTAAAATATTATTAAATTTAATATTAATTATTTCTAAAGACACCTTTTAGAGGTTGTCAACTGAGGATGTTTTAAACGTTTCGTCTACAGCACTAAGATTTACTACTTTATTATTATTATACCTCTTCTTTGTGCTGTGTCCTTCTCCTCCACCACCACAAGTTATTGAAATTTCACATCCAAACACATTCCCAAAACATGAAAACAATCCTTTTTTACTTTCTCCTCCACCGTTTCTCCGCCGTTGTTTCTCCTTTCTTCTTCTCCTCCTCCGTCTCTTTCCCGCTCCTCCTTTACTACTAGAATCGTCGCTTGATGCAACTTCAACCGCAATCGCACCTTTTTTCTCCGCTCTCCATCTCTCAACTCTATGTTCAATTCCTTCTGTTTTCCCTTCAAGAATCGAACTCGCGTCCTCTTTATTAGCCGCAACCGCTTTGATCGCTGTTTTCTGTCTATTGTAAAGCCCTTGCGCAATCGCAGCCGCAACTACAGACGCTGATGGTCCAATATCAGAGTTACAAAGCGAACCATTCACCATACTATCCGCACCAACAACAAGAACTCCTCCACCACCGCCGGAAAATCTTTCTCCTCCGCCGGTAACAACCCCTGTTTTAACTCCGTAATCATTCGTAGACGTTGTTAAATCCGTTTGATCGCTATTCGTGCGACGATACATCATTCTTGAAGGATCGTGTTCTCTCTTACTATTGTTATTCGTCTCTCCTCTTCGACTTCCATCGAAAACTTCAATAGATAAAGGCATACTCCGTTGACCACTGTCAAGAAGCGCAACGCCTAACCGTAAAAACCCTTGAAGCCTCCCTGAAGGACGACGAATCTGAAGCGTTACAAACCTCATATTGTTATTCCCACCACCACCATCATCACCATCGCCAAAACCAGACCAAGGAGCAAAAAGATCGCTAAGGAGAACATTGACAGTACCAACAAGCGCATCTTTAGCCCAAGCCGCTGCGTAAATCTCAATCACAATCGCTGATTCGTCAACGTCAAGGATCTTGTCGTTAACACGAAACAAGAATTTCTCATTCCAAATTGGATTAGCTCGATTGTTATGATCAACACGCGTGGTGAGTTTTCTCATAGGATCGGTGTTGATCCAAGCTACGGAATACGTTTTCATGTTTCTTGAAACAGAGGCTAAATCTTGAGCTGAGATTAAGTTGATTTCAAGAACAGGACATGCGAATTTGAGACGACCCATTTTGTTGTTCTAAAATGGGTTTCGTTTAATCTTTACGATAGAAGGTTAATTAACCTCAATTTTTTTTCTCACTAGTCAGGGTGAGAATATAATATGAGGAAGGAGAATAAAAGGAGAGGAGAAGAAGGAGCGTGAGAAGAGGAAGGAAGCTGGTGGTTTTTAGACATGATAAGAACTGGACCGTTGATTATTTACTGTCTTTCTACGGAAAATTTGTTCTAAAAGTTGGAGTCTTTAAAGGAGACAGACATTTATTCTTTGACTTTCTCTCTTAATCTAAGATTGTTTTTATGAGTTTTGATTTTGAATTGGTGTAATCAAAATTTTAAGATCTAGTCAAAGACGATAAAATTCTGTCATAACGAATTAACCATATTTACGGAATAATAGGGGAATTTCTTTTCTTCTAGAGCTCTTTATATTTTCTTTATAAAAAAAAATCAAGCCCAAAAAAAAAGTCTTCTAGATTTTTGTAACTTTTTTTTTGCTTTGAACCCTTTATTATTAAATCCTTGCCTATCCTTTTAATTAGCTTTGGAATTGATTTTGGCTTCAATACCGGGTTAGAGTCGTTGTGGTATTTAAATATATAAATAAAATCATAATAAACGTGTATATATTGATAACGTGTTAGGTAATTCTAGTTGAGCGGAATAAATCTATTACCTACATTATATATATTTCTTCTCTTATTGTCTCTTACTTTTTTTTTATGACGAATAAAAGGAAATAAATGGATAAATAAAGGTTAGGCAAGAAATAAAACCATTAATTACCCTATTTACAAACTGATCTTGAGATATGTATATATACTTGAGTGTTCTTACTTCTTAGCACATGCGCTTAACCTCATAAGTTCCAACCAAATTTTAAACATATTTTGACAATATCTAAACTACCACAACTTCTCTCCATTCATCAGTACATAATCGATTAATAATCTCTAGATTTGTCTCAAACATGGTTGTCCACTTGAGCTCTCTCCTCACACAAGCCTTACCCGTAATAATCCTTCTCTATCTTCCCTTTCTCATTCACTCTTCTCAGTTGGATTACGACACTCTAGTTTTCAAACAATGTGATTCATCAGACGACACAAACATCCGCCAAAAGCCAACAACAAATTACTCGAATAATAAGAATCTATTTCTTCGTGCACAAACCCTTTCTTCTTTATTACGCAAACTCGAATCCGAATCCGCTCGATCTAAGTTCTTTAAGACTCTAGTTGGTAACGAAGAACACGCCGTCTCTGGATGGTTCCAGTGCAGAGAAGATTATCCGAGTGAGATATGCCGTAGATGTGTTAGTGATCTCCTTGGAATTTCGTCTATATTGTGCGGAAATGCTACGTCAGCTCGTATTCATCTCCGAGGATGTCACTTGATTTACAAATTCGAACGTGATGAAACTCCTAGTCCTCGTAAGTATATATATATATTTGATATAGCTCGTAAGCATATATATAGAACATGATTCTCTTCTTATTTCTTGTCATTTTTGGAAGAAGCTTATAATCATCACAACTACAAGTTATTTGAAAACCCGGAACACGGTATTATCCACAAGGTATGTGACGGAGCTACGGCGGAGACGTTCGCCGGATTCGAAGAGATGAGGTCAGACGCTCTCACTGCAGCCGAAACAGGAGTCGTTGACGCGCACGGATTCTATGAGGATAGCTACAAGCTCCTCCACGTTGTTGCTCAATGCGATGGCCACGTTGAAGCTTGTGATTGCGGTGAGTGCGTCAGTGCCGCCGCGGCCGCAGCGGAAACAGAGTGTCGGTGGTCCATCGCCGGTGAAATATACTTAGAAGGGTGCTACGTCGGGTATACATATTACCCGCATGAAATCCCCGATCATTCATACCATGGTACGTACGTTATCCATACAAAATTTCCAAACTAAAACCGCAACATATTCTAACAAATCAAATCAAACGGCCATATGTTCAACTTTGAATTTAGCCTAACCTAATTTAAAGAATAATAAATTGTTACAATCTAGATAAAAAATCCTCAAATATCATAAAAACTAGTTTAAATGCTAAAAGTACCACATGCTCGAGAGAGACAAAAAGAATCCAAAAGAAAACTACAAAATTTAGGCTTGGAATTAATTAATGCTCCTCAAAATTTAATTACCTATGAAAAAATTATGAATAATAAGTCTTTTAATTGTAATTTGTGGTATTTTTTTGAAAACTTTGATATTGTTGGTATTTTAGGAAACCATCCTTATAGATTCAATCATTTCAAAACTAAAGCTTAAACATAAATTATTTATTTGATTGAATTCAAACAGAATTAAAATAAATATATACTGCATTTTGTTTTGTCTTTTGGCAGAATCAGAAGGTTCAAGAGTAAACACAGGGAAGTCTTTGGCGATAGTTGTAGGAGTAGTGGCGGCTTTGGTCTTTGTTGCTATCTTTCTCATGTTCCTCAAGGGTTTGCGTAAAAAGGGAGATGGTATACTCTAATTTTTATTTGTTTCTACATATCATTATTTAAAATACATATATGAGTTGCCAAATTAATTAATTATGAGGAATTCAAATTTCTAATGCAGATTGTTGACGAGAAGGTCTTGAATCGGAGGAATATTGGGAAACTAATTTTGTTCTTTGTATTCGTTGAACTAACCAACGAAAGTTCCTTGTTATGATTTTCTTTACTAAGAAAGATATCAAATTCGGTTGGGAAAATAACAAAGTGATAGGATATAATTAATTATGGAAATGTTTGTATTTAAATTATATTTGCTGTAGAAGTAAAAAAATTCAAGGACTTTGACGAGCCAAGTCAAAGAGTGTTGGCTGGCTACAATGTTAAATGAACCAAGTCAAAGAGTGTTGTTTATAGCCCATAACGTTGCTTATATATGTTACTTTAGTAAATGGGCCTAATTAATAATGGACCTAGACAAAGACGGAAGTAGAAAAAATTCTGTAAACAATAAAAGTGGCCGTGATTGGGATTGGGATTACTCTAAAAGTCTAGATTGAATAAATCTATTTAGGGTATTCCTCACTTTCAGTTTATTCTATTTTTTTTTTTTGGGTTCTCTCTTTCAAAAGAGTTGAATCTCTCCCTCTCTGCATGCAAATCAATCATCGCCGTTGTCCACAATTGTGTTTGTATGTAACGTTTCTCTACAAATCTCTTACTCTCGTCTTGTTGTTCCATCAATGTGGCTTCGATTCTGGAATTCAATCTCTTAGATTCTGTCTTGGATTTTAATTTCGGTGAGTTTGGAACTGTTTTAGCCTTGAAAACTCCGATATTTCTGGAGAACTTTTTCTCTGCCGTTTCTGATTTGATTCGAACAGTTTTTATTTAGAGGTTTAATTGTTGAGATTTTGCTTTATCCTAAATACGTTTACTCAAAGTTGTTTATTTCGGATGAATTCTCATTTCTCAGTCAAGATTCAGTTTTTTTTGAAGGATAGCAATATTAAAATCACCACACATAGAAACAGATTAATCTTAGGATTAAAATCTAGTAATTTGTTTTTCTGTGTAAATTTTGCAGGTTCCGTTGGATGTGATTTTCGATATGGAACAAGCGAAGCTCACTGATACTGACGAGAAGGTTCGCAAAGCTTTAGAGAAAACAAGGGAATTGTGTATTCCCGATGAAAAGGTAATGCCAGTGCTTAGGAAGCTCCTCACAGAGAATGGTGGCAATTGGGCATTCATCGAAATGGATAACTATACTGTACTCATGGATGCTATTCTTTCTGATGAAGAAGAGAATAAAACTGAGGCTTCAGTTTCATCTAATGGCAATAGAGGGAAGAATCCTAAGGTTATTCGTAGTCCTCCTCCTCCTCCTCTCCGAAAAAGTTACGAAACCCGTTCTGCAACCTCAGGTTCGTCTACTCAGGTTGTCCAGAACCAACCACAGCTTAGCAATGGTGATCGCAAGAGGAAATGTAAAAGAAAAGTTTCTGACATTACTAAAGGTTCAGAGAGTGTCAAAATATCTCTTGTTGATGATGTTGGGACCGACCCAGTGCCAAAGTTTACTTACATCCCTCACAACATTGCGTACCAAAGTGCTTTTGTCCATGTGTCTTGGGCTCGAATTTCTGACGAAGATTGCTGCGCTAACTGCAATGGGGACTGTCTTTCAGCTGACCTTCCTTGTACTTGTGCTCGTGAAACCAGTGGAGAATATGCCTATACCAAAGAAGGGTTGCTAAAGGAGGAGTTTTTGGACACTTGTCTTAAGATGAAAAAGGAACCAGATACCTTCCATAAAGTTTACTGCAAAGACTGCCCTTTGGAGAGAGATCCCGATAAGGGCACAATTGGAAAATGTGATGGACACTTAATCCGGAAGTTCATTAAGGAATGCTGGAGGAAGTGTGGATGTGATATGCAGTGTGGAAATCGAATAGTACAGAGAGGGATAAGCTGTCAACTGCAGGTAACATTTCTGCGAGATGCTACTTTGAATCCTATAGACCGACCTTACTATCTTTCATTTGTCTCTCCTATATAGCTTTTTGTCTTGTTGGTTGGCTTCCTCATGATATTTAACTATCTATATGATTTTTCTCCAGGTTTACTTTACCCAAGAAGGGAAAGGATGGGGTCTTAGAACACTGCAAGACTTGCCGAAAGGAACCTTTGTCTGTGAATACATTGGTGAAATATTGACCAACACAGAGTTATATGATCGGAATGTAAAGTCTAGTAGTGAACGGCATACATATCCTGTAACTCTGGATGCAGACTGGGGTTCTGAAAAGGATCTCAAAGATGAAGAAGCTCTCTGCCTAGATGCCACCAACAGTGGAAATGTCGCGAGGTTTATTAATCACAGGTATCAATCAAAGAGAATAATATTTGATAGATGCGGAAGTAACTTCTTTTTTTTATAAGTTTCATTTAATTGTTTTTGTTGTAGTAGTTAAACTATTATTTACCCTTTCAGTTGTAATAGTTAAGTGGTTAATATCTTCCATCTATGCATGATGCAGGATAATTATATTCGTAGTGTTTTATACCCTAGTATTCATATAACTACATGAATTTATGTTTTTTTCGTAACTCTCGTTGTGCTATGGTTTTTTCGTGCTTCCTTGAGAGTTAATTGTTCTTGTCGACGTCATTGTTGATGCAGGTGTGAAGATGCAAACTTGATTGATATTCCGGTGGAAATAGAGACTCCTGACAGACATTATTATCATGTAAGTATTTTTTCTCCTTGCTAACCTGATCTTTCGGGAAGCACTGATTGTGAAAGTAATTTTCAGTGAGCTTAAGGAAATTCTGGGTTTGGTTATGTGCAGATTGCCTTTTTTACCATGCGAGACGTGAAGGCTATGGATGAGTTGACATGGGTAAGATACCTTGGTTTCAACTACTCTGTATTAACTACATAGTTATAAATACTCACGTCCCTAACTGTGGATATGGCATTAAAGCCAAAAATTAGAGCATGCTGTTGATTTTGCCATATTAGATATCTGCTGTATTTGTAGATGACTCCATGTATAGAGATGGGCCAAACACATCCTTCTACTGTTCCCATAACGTTTGAGTTGTACACATACTCCCTTCAAATAACCTGTGTTTTTAATTGCAGGATTACATGATAGACTTTCATGATAAAAGTCATCCTGTGAAGGCATTTGGATGTTGCTGCGGAAGCAAATCATGCAGGGACAAACAAACAAAAAGTAAGTTATCTGTACACATTGCTTTTGTTGTTCAAATTTTTGTCAGATTGTTGGCTTGCTTCCTTGGCAAAGTACATTGGTTCACAGAAATCATGCCACCTAAAAAACACTTTGTGGAAAACAATAGTTCTTGGCTAAGTATGTTATGGTGATATTGTCAGGATCTCGAGGGAAGTCTGTAAAAAGAAGAAAGATTGCTCCTGCTAAGAAACAACAAGGTGAGAAAGAATATCTTCACTCCAGTAGCATCAAGTATCTCTTATCAAATTATTTGTTTGAAAAACTTTCATCTCACGGCACTGATCCAGTAAATGCTCTAATCCCAGAGTACTCTGGAACATTGACTCTGCCTAAAGTTGTTTTACCCACCATGGTTTCTCTGAAAGTGAATGATTCTAAAAACTTTGGAATTCTTAAAACGCAGGTCCCAAAGCGGTGGCTTTAAAGCGCAGATGAGAGTGATCATTAGAGTAAGGCATTAGATCCAGACAATAGTTTGATCTATATTGAGCTCTGCTTGATTCAACTTGCTTTCTTTATTGGCGAGGAGATAAGTTTTATGGTCGCAGAGTTTTTAAGCTTACAATCCCTTCTTCTGGTAAGTCGACAGATTATGTGGACCAAGAAAGTGTTAACTCTAAACCAAAGAAACTCAATGTTTGTTCTTTTTTTATTGTTCTAGAGATTTTCATTGCAAATGTCAAATAAATAAACCAAAACATGGTTAATTGGTTATGGGTATTTTTAAAGAGGATTCTAGAACGTAAATACTGGATCGAAACGGCCGGTAACTAAAAATAGTCATCCTTGGTAAGTTTAGTTAGAAGTATTTTTAAAGAGGATTCTAGAACGTAAATACTGGATCCAATATTTGTTGTGCTAAACAATATTACTTTAATTGCATGATGTAATTAAGTTCAAAAGAAAAAACTACACATTACTATAGTTAACTAGTCAAGTGATACAGTGAAATTTTCGAGTACAAGATTACTACAAATGCTATAATATACTATAAGACAATATACCAAATATAAACAGAAAGGTGAAAACGTGATACGATCGATCCATGACTGAAAGCAAAGTAAGCTATCATCATTCATCATCCTCTGGTGTTGTTGAGAATGGAACCGAGAGTTCCCAAAACGGCGAACGCGAGCAGAGGGCTCACGTCCAGTGTGTCAAACACAGGAGGGATCACATTCCTGAAGAGATTAAGGTAAGGATCGCAAAGATCTCTAATGGCTGACAATGGCTGACGATCCCATGGAATATTTGGGAACCAACTTAGCAAAACTCTAACCATCAGAACACCACTGTATATATCCAGCCATTTCGATAGCCCCGCCGCTACTACTGTTAACGGCGTGTTCAGATAACCAGAAGGTCTGTCACGGAGCGACGCAAAGAACAACGGACTCGCCGTTCGTAAAGATGCCTGAATCTGTGGAGCTAGGGTAACCATCGCGACGGAGAGCTTTTGAATTAGAGATTTGGTTACGATGCCTGCTAGAAGAGCGAGTGTGGTAATCGATCTAGTGGAGTCGGAGAAGGGAGATTGAGAAGGGGATTTAGTGGAGATTACCGGAGAAGAGGAGGTAACGGCGGCAGAGACGATGGTTCTAGGGGGGTTGCTAAGAGAGAGATTGAAGAAAGCTTTACGAGGAAGGGAGAGATGAGGACGATGAAGGATCGGAGGTAATATAGGATTCACAAGAATGGAAGCGCGAAGAGCATGGCTAGTGGTGGAAGCCATAGCCGGAGATCAAGAATGTTCCAGACGCGTTTAATTTTGTGATTCTTCAGATATTGGTAATTTTATTAAAAAGGGTGCATTGGGCTTTATTGGTCATTTATTCTCGGCCCATAATATCAAATCCAGGTTCAGCTCCAGAAAACCCTAGATTAATCATATATAAACCCTCTCGTCACTTCTCTCTCAGAGGAGAGCTGCTACTCTGCAACCATGTCGAAGCGAGGTATGATCGGTTTCTCATTCTCGTCTTTCTTCATCTCTACTTTGCATCATCATGTTGTTTTGATCACCCTGGATTCTATATGTAATTGACAATAATCGTATAAGAAACTGAGTTTGTAGTTTTGAGTGAATATAACTCTTATTCTGAGATCTTAACTTAGAATAGATCGATCTAATCTGGTTGCTGCATGAAACTTAGTAATAGATGTGGTTAGATCTGTAACTTATGTGCTCTTGTGTCAATTTTGATAAAAAGGAAGAGGAGGAACCTCTGGTAACAAGTTCAGGATGTCACTGGGTCTTCCAGTGGCAGCTACTGTGAACTGTGCTGATAATACCGGAGCTAAGAACCTTTACATCATTTCGGTTAAAGGAATCAAGGGACGTCTTAACCGATTGCCATCAGCATGTGTTGGTGATATGGTTATGGCTACTGTGAAGAAAGGTAAACCTGATCTCCGTAAGAAGGTTTTACCTGCTGTCATTGTTAGGCAGAGGAAGCCATGGCGCCGAAAGGATGGTGTCTTCATGTATTTTGAGGGTAATCATTTCTATTCTTCTCTGTGGTTTTGTGATATAAATTTCTTAATTCTTTTTGTAAATGGGTGTTTTTGAAATGTGTAAGTCTGATCAAATGTTTTGATCTTGCAGACAATGCTGGTGTCATTGTTAATCCCAAGGGTGAAATGAAAGGTAAGAAGTGAAATGTATTTAATTTGCTTATTTGATTTGTGATTCTCAAGTAGGTGAAAGAGTATGTGATTGTAGTTATTAGAGAAAGTATTATGTATTTGAATTTATTTTAATGCTATATACTTGTAGCTCATGTATCTCCGTTTTGCCTGATGTATTTAGGATCTGCTATCACTGGACCTATCGGAAAGGAGTGTGCTGACCTGTGGCCAAGGATCGCTAGTGCTGCAAACGCCATCGTTTAAGCATCTTGAGATCTATATTTTGTGTTGAACTTTTTGCACCATCTCTTTTGAGAATGTTTTGTTTTTGTCTTAGACTTATGTTATGCCTTATTCTGGATTCTAGTTTCTATAAGAACTTTGTTTATGCGTGCCAGTTTTTCTCCCTAGCGTTTCAGCATTCTCGTTTACGTATGTTTTGATTCACTTTTAATATGCAAATGTTAGTTCAATTTCTAGCTGAGTAAACAGGAAATGTTGCTGACTGGTTCTTGCTCTGGTTTAGTTTGGTTATATCTATTCTTGTGCTGGTTTTGCCTTTTAAGTACTCGAGAGACTAGAACCATTTTGATTATGTAATTAAATATTAAATCAATTGAGACCTGAATGAAAGAACGTAAGTTTTTGTAGCGGTGGCGTTTACGCGCAACATTTGTGCGCGTTCGTACCTTTTTAAGCAAAACGTTGCGTTTAACAAAGCATCCGATTTCAATTGTCTTACGTGGACAAATCATTACTGAGTTGGACAATTGTCGGCTGATGAGTCAGCTATTTTAGCTGCCGTGGTAAAAACCTTTGTATTAATGACGTAATAATGTCTCGAAATGCGTCTTTTCTCCATTGTTCTATCTTGTATCCCAATTTCTGCAATTCTGGAGAATCTAAAGGTCTTAATCTCAGTCAATAACAAAAGTCTCGCCTTCATCAAACTACTGACTAGAAGAAGAAGAAGAGAGGGAAAGATTGGAGGAAGAAGATGTTGTTTCAGGTCGGAGGTGAAGGCACACGCCCCACCTTCTTTGAGATGGCTGCAGCTCAGCAACTTCCGGCTAGCCTTCGCGCCGCCCTCACTTATTCCCTCGGCGTAAAATGCCAAGCTTCTCTACTTCTTTTTAGGATTGAATTTTTTTTTACTCATCGGTCTGATTCTTTTGTTTTTGTTTCTGTTTCGATGATTTTTAGGTTTTTGCTTTGAGACGATCGTTCCTCCACAAAGTCTTAGACTACGAAGATGAATTCTTTGCTTCTCTTATGCTTATTCTTGAAGGTCATAGCTTACGAACCACAGGTAATTTCTGGAGAGGATTGGAGTGGTGTGTGAGTGAGAATGCATTGATTGGAATTTCTGCTTATAAAGTTTCGTTTTTGTGAATTGTTTCAGATGCTTCGTTTGCTGAATCATTGTATGGGTTGAGGAGGAAATCAGTGAGATTGAGATTGAGTAAAGACAGTGTTAGCGAAGAAGTTCAACATTCCGGTTTAGAGAAGCGTCAGAGAATCCTTTCTGTTGTGTTTCTGGTACTGAATTTATCCTAAATGCGAAAACTTTGTATAAGGGCATATGTTAAAAGCACAAAGCTTTTGCCTTTAAGCTTGGTACTGCCTTCTAACTAGTGTCTTTTGTAGGTTGTGTTACCGTATTTCAAGTCTAAGTTGCATGCAATATATAACAAAGAAAGAGAAGCGAGACTCCGGGAAAGTTTATGGGGAACAGAGGATCAAGGATTTGATGAAGCTGACTTCTTCGCTGGGGAGGAATCAATTGTTTCAAGAGACACCAGTGGGAATGAAGAGCTTTCTGTACGAGTACAACTTGCTACGAAAATTAAAAAGTTTATAGCTTTCTGTTATCCTTGGATACATGCATCTAGCGAAGGTAATTGTGAATTTATGTAGAGCATAGGCATTTCTGACTGCCTAGTACCTGATGATTCTTTATAATTATAAGAATAATTCTTAGTTTACCTTGTTCAGCTTCATGCCTAGAGTTTCATTTTTTGGAGGTTAGTGCATTGAACGGCAGTGTAATTTTGGTTTCCTAGAATGAATTTAAATACAGGCTATTAGCGCTAGAAATTCTCATTAATATGCTTTATCTCTACGTTTTCTTTAATTACATATGAGGATTCTTATGTGATCTCTGGCATCTTTTGTAGTTTGCTGATCTCAAATGTGCTGTGCAGGATTATCTTTCACTTACCAGCTCTTATATCTGCTGGACGCTACTGGATTTTATTCCCTTGGGCTGCAAGCTCTTGGTATTCAAGTTTGTCGAGCGACAGGGCAAGAACTGGTATGCTCTTCGTCCTTTCTGCTTGTAATTTCCTGTGGCCACTCTTTTTGTTTGATCTGCCATTTACCATTTATCTTGAATTCCTGAATCTTGAACTTTTGAACGGAAATGCAATCTTGTCTGTACTAGGATATTTGCTATGCACCTCATAGAATTCAAGAGCTAGAGCTTTGATGGACAATATATTTCAGTCCACATTTCATCCTTTAAGATATCTTGCTGCAAGAAGTTATACCATCATCGAGTAGAACTGTAACTATATAAATTTGTAAATTCACATATGTCTTAGTCTTTTCCTTTTTTTGTGCCAAGATAGATGGATACATCTTCAAGAATTTCAAAGATACGGAACCATGAGCGTGAGAGACTCCGTGGTCCTCCATGGTTAAAAGTATGCTTCCCTTTTCTTGAACTTCCTGTAACCTAAGGAATGAGATAGGCTGATTCCTTCTACTTATTGCACTTTAATGATCCAACTGCTGAAAATACTGTTTTTAATATTGAATTAGACAGTGCAAGGGGCACTTCTTAGCTGTTCATATGCGGTGCTTGACTATGCCCAAACCGGTTTAATTGCAGCAGTTTTTATCTTTAAAGTAAGTATCCATAAAATTTCCCATTTTACGATTCTTCTCTTATTTTACTGTCTCCACAGCTTCCAGTATATTCTGAAGGAGATTCCTATGGGAAATGAAGTTCCATCATCTATCAAGATTGGATTTTGTATGATACAACCACATATATTATTTGAACCTAAACATCTTGTTCCTTTTCGTTTGTTTTGGTTTTGTAGATGATGGAATGGTGGTATCAATCAGCTGAGGAGAGATTATCAGCTCCAACAGTGTACCCTCCACCACCACCTCCTCCAGCCCCAAAGGTAATCAGTCAATTGGTAGCAATATTTGAAACTAATGTAGACATCTTTCAATCAGTCTACTTTGTAACTGATTTTTTGGTTTGTGTTCTAACAGATGGCCCAAGAAGGAATCCCTCTACCTCCCGACAGATCCCTCTGCGCGTTATGCTTGCAAAAACGTGCAAACCCATCAGTTGTCACAGTTTCTGGATTTGTTTTCTGCTATTCTTGTGTATTTAAGTATGTTTCAAAGGTTAGTTCTCCAAAACGTTCTCTTTCTATTCTCAATAACCCCCATCCCCAATATATATCCTTATATTGGTCTCTTCTGTGGTAAACAGTACAAGCGATGTCCGGTGACATTGATTCCGGCCAACGTGGATCAGATTAGGAGGCTGTTTCATGACACTTAGAACCAATCTATTTCATGGTTTTAAGCCAAACAGTGAGAGTTGTCACTATTCTCCACGGCGAGGTAGAGTCTGAACCGGAAGAGCTAGAAGATTGCCAAGTGAGAGACCCCTGATTCCCCAATTGTTATTTTTATTATATATGGATAAGCTTTCATGTAGAGTTCATCAAGTCTGGGATCAAAATGTTTCTTGGATTGAAAGGAAGCTTTGTTAATCCAAACCAAAGCTGAGTTTGGCGAAGACGAAGAAAGTAGATAAAATAGTTGTTTTTTTCCTTGCTTAGTTTCAGCTTCGAAATTGTTGTATTTTGCTCAATGGGAATGATTATAATGTTCCGGGTAGAAAAAATATAATTTATCATTGAGTTCAACTGAAACTTCCAACTCGATTTCAGAAATGGTTTGTGTCCTGTTTACGAATCCAGGAGGAAAGAAGAAGAGCCAAAATCTAAACGAAAAGAAAAAGAGGATTATCATTGAGTGAGAACAATGTTTGTTAAGGAATTTCAGAAAATAACATATGTCAATTACAAGAGCAATAAACAACACTACCAAAAGCCTTTTTCTCAAGGCCACAATGATGGCTCAAAAAGTGAACATCTTTGAATCCAACCAAAGCAAACCTGAAGAATGCAATGGTTTGGTTAGTCGGGACTCATCATTCTTCGGCTTCTTGATTCGAACGGGTACTTGAGTCACTAGCAGCAGCAGCTTTTGTAGCCTCCTGTTTCTTCCTCTTGCTTTTAGCTTTCTTAGCTTTCATTCGACGTTTCTTCTCAGCTGAATCCACCCATGTGTAATCCGAAGGTATCAAGAAAGGGTCAACCTCGTCTTTGTAACGGTTACTATCGTTGTCATTTGATTTGCCACTCCTCATCCATGAGATCCATGATGGTGACGAGTTTTCTGAAGAAGAAGACTTTGCATCATGATATACTGGGCTAGAAGGAGGCGTTGAGAACTCCTCCTCAGCCGCCTGAAGCTCTTCAAATTTCGTGAAAGTAACAACAACTCGGACCATCGGAATGATGGGAATGGCGAGCTGCAAATGAATTACCGATAAGCATAAACCCCAGATAATGATTCAATCATATATGTAAAACACAATTTATGAGCTGAAAAAGATTATACCTTTACAGGGAATGTGCCTAGTGGAAGTTTAGTTGTGAGAAGCTCTCTGAGTCTCCTAATGGCTTTAACCTTATTAGCTAATATGTCGAGGAGTGGTAAAAGCTCGTCTGTCGTAAGAGGAAAGTCCGGTGTTAACCACAAGACTGGTCTCAGTCCTTTCTTGTATTCACTCTCACGCTTAACCTCATCTCCAGAAACACCTTTCTTTTTCTTCTTCTTCTCTTTTCCTTTCTTGGTGTCTCCGAGATCCTCGTTTGATAGATCAGATACCATCGAAGATCTCTGGCTTTTCCCTTTTTGATTCCCGTCTTCTAGCTCAGACTTTGAGCCTTTCTTGAGCTTAGTATCTTCAGTGTTTAAGCCTTTCTTATTCCAACCAAACCAGCCCTTCTTCTCTTTGAGCACTCCGTTTTCCTGGTGATCGGTAACATCATTCTCTTCATCTTCAATAGCAGCGGAGTTCCCACTCCGAAGCGCAGAATCAAATTGGAGTCTTTCCTCAGGCGTTAACACATCTTCAAAGCCGTCAGTCTCTGCACCGTTTGTTGCAGCAGTTCGCTCTTCATCAACCGCAAAGAGCTCTTCATCAGTCATTGCACCAGGAACACGTCTTGATTTCACACTCACCATCACATGAAGCATATCGTAAACTTTGGCTTTCCAATTTCCAACCATCTCAGTTCTCTCTTGCCGTCTCCAATTCAAATGAGAAACCAGCTCAGCTTGAGTTACATCAATTCCAGGTCTATACATATTAGTCTGAGACATCAATGCTACTTCATGAGCAACCTCTGCATGTGTAGGTTGTGCACCAGCTCCTTCCAAAGCATTAGTCATTTCTTTTTCCTTATGAGAAAGAACAATCAACGAGCCAGGAGACAGCGACATTTTTCCGTCTTCAGACGAGTATCCATCCCCAAGAAACATAAACGTTTGATCCGACCGTTGGATTTTAAACCCATCAAAACCTGCAAGCGTCATATCAGCTCGAAGATTCGATCCACGTTTCCATATCCTGTAAGTATCAGAAGGAGCAATACGGCCAATAAAAGGAATCACCGAGCTCTCAAAATGAAAAGTGATCTCCATATAAAAATCACGGATTCGAGATGCTGAAGCAATAATCCTAGGAAGTCTCCTACGCCATTTAGCCCAAGCAAGAGGCTGATAATGCCTAGCAATTATCATAGCAATAGCCTCTTCTCTAGTGCAAACAGCTTCTTGTAACGCACTCCAACCATTCTCGTTTTGTAGACTCCAATCTGCACCAGCAGACATCAAAATCTCAGCAGAGATTGGGTCTCTAAGACGAACAGCAAGATGTAATGGAGTTTCACGACCAGAAACATCACGTCGATCAATCACAGCTGAAACAGAATCAGCACGAGACTCAGACTCTATTGAGTCAGCCTCAGTAGTAACTTCACCAGCTTTAGCTAACCGAGGAAGATCTGATACAATTCGCCTAAGAGCCGCATGATCACGAAGCACAACAGCTAAATGAGCAGGACTATGAGTATACTTGGAGTAATCTACCATTATTTTCCACACAGCTCCAAAAATAAAACTTTCTACTTTACTTCTCCTAACTTTTTTGTTCTCACATAAACTCGAATCCTAATAGAAGACGAATCAGATTCTTCCAGAAATCACAAACAAAAACCCTAGAAATGAGCTCAAATTTGAATCAAATAGAACACATTAATTCAATTTCTCCTCTGAACAAAAAAAAAAGAAAACCCAAATTCCAACACACAAAAAGCAAACAGCTTCACAAATCTAGAATAAGCTGTTCATCAAAAAGTTGGAGCCTTTATAACAAAACACAAGCCTTTTTCACTTTCCCTCTTTAACTTTTTCCTTAAGCTGCTGGATTTTTTCTCCCCAACCCGACCCGGAAACAAAAAAAGACAGGGGAGAACACGAAGGAGAAATGGAAGACGAGAGAATCGGACGGTGAAGAATGATTTTTTTCTCGCGATTGATATGATCTAACGGCTAGGTTTGTACTTACGCCATTATTAATGCCACTGTACTCAGATCTCTCTGCGAATTTTCTTGTCTCGACCACTTGGTATTACAAAAAGATATAAAGAAACTACCCTTGGTTTTACATTTAATTACGTTTTTACCATTTAATGTCTTCTCTTTACGTCTGAATTTCCAGGTTGGACTGTCCACTTTGGATTCTTTAATGACGTTAATGTCCTCTTTCGCTTCACAGTTTTACTGTTTTACTGTTTTACCATCTCTGTCGATGACTCACAAACTCCGATTTCGTATTGTTCATCAAAACGACACAGTTTTCCAAGGATATGCATTTTACAATTTTGTAGTCATGAGAAAAATTCTTCTATATATGTATTCATTAAAGCATGTCATCATCGCATTAAATTTATACACGTGTGGGTAGCATTTAAACCTGTCGAATTAAATACAACTAAGAGTAGTGGGTGACACAAAAGATTCATAGACTCAATCAAAACCACATGATGTTCTATATATTTACATAAGACTCAAAATTACAGTGCTCAAGACTTCAAGAGTGTAAAAGGATGTTTTGAGTGAGTCAATCTTTTTTTCCTGATTATAATATATTAATTTGCTAGTACTTTTTTGGACCATTCTAGTGAATCGAATTATTTTTATTTTCTTCTGCAAATTTTTTGTGCCAGCAAAATTGTCCCCACAAACCACAATGCAATGTCTCCCCCAAGGCATGCTTGTTGGATATTTTTATACTTTGTTTTGTTCTCTTTATTTCAATTTTCATATGTTTAGAAATAAGCTGCTAGAAGCAAAAATGTTTTATGCACATCAATATTATAGTACGATCTCGGTTGTGAATAGACAAGTCATACTTAAAATCTTATGCTAAAGATCTTGAATCTATATTTTATCAACTTTCAAAACGAGACAACAAGAAATAACATTTGAGATTTGGGATCTCTTACACTTACATCCTCGTGAAAGAGACTAATTTGTCATATTTATTTCTGCGTTGAGCGCTCTAAAATCTTTAGAGATCTATACTGTCGTCTCTACTCTATAACATGTCACATTCCTTGCATTAGATTATAAAAGACGTTCAGTGGCATGTGACAGATAAAAGTTACATTACATATATTGGATGAAAGAAACCAAATCGAAGTTAAATATTTCTGGTAAATAATATTCATTTCATATGTTATAATGTATTGACAAATAACATCATACAGTTCAATAAAATAACTGATTTTTTTTTAATTGGGTTTGCAAAGTAAACAGCCACATTCAAGAAAAACAAACATCTTGCCGTTTCCGTTTGAAACAAAACAACTACGTGTTGGTCTTCCAGAAACGGAACGGGAATTCCAAGAAGAAAAAAAATCGGTAAAAAACTGTCTGCCTAAAACATCGTGCCGTTCAACTGGCTTCCGATAGCAAATAAACGGCAGGTGTGGCACTTGCCCCATTGAAGAGGTGAGTCCGCCCAAGATCAAGAAAGTAAAACTGTGTTTCACAAGGAACTTACGACCTTAGGGCAAATAGTTCACAGGTGAATATGTTGTCAAGTGAAGCAGAAGAGTTTCCAGCACCAAGGACCGGGACGAGATTGAACATAGGTTCTTTCGAGCTGTCGATTCTAACTCCATGATTCATCTCGTTAAGCTCTCCGAATGCAGATGCAAAAATGTTGGATAATCTCTCTACGGATACACCAAGACTTGTAGCGAAGTGTATTCTTAAGCTCTGCATCAACCAAAAACGACGATATTAGCTAAAGCTTATGATGAGAGACTTACTTTGTGTTAAAGATTCTCATTCTCACCGTTGTGTCTTGCCAGGAGAAGAAATTTTCATACAAGGTTTTGTTGAGAAGATATATACAGAATCTGGATACTCTCTCCAGTTGTTGTTCTTCTTCCCCGGAAGCTTCATGAAGTTTCCGGGTTAGTTCGGCTGAGATGGAGAGAACTGCCACACATATTTTCCCATCAATAACTCGTTTCTGCAGGTAATCTTGGTGCCATTTCTCTGGCTTATATCCCCAATAACTATAATCTCCATCACCCGCTCGGTCTTGTGTGGTTTCATCTTCGGTCTCTGTATCTTCTTCCACGTATAAGACAGGTTTTATTTCAACAAGAGCCCTGGAGAACAACAGTTTCTATTAAATACCTAAAACTGTTGGGAAGATCGGGGACAAGGATGTAAAGGAAGATTCTATGCAGTATTTTAACCTTTTGGGAAGATAGGGGACAAGGATGTAAAGGAACATAGGATCTAGGACATTTGGTACCCTCCGAGAAGACTTTGCCATATCCAAGAAAGTAACAAACTTTTCGTAAAGTTGGTTCCTCTCAGATTGTTTTGTGCGTACTGAACAGAATACCACAAAGAGAATAGCTGATGAAGAGATTGAGCAGTTATAAGACTCTGCTATTGCCTCACTGTTCGTCAATGCTTGATTTAGCTCAGAAATTGCGCCTTCGTTTCGAAGAATTATTGTGGGAGGGTCAAGTCCCAATTGTCCAGCCATGTGAAGAACACTCTTGTGCAAAGTGGCCTGAGATAGATGATATTGAAGTAACTGAGTTTGCTAATAAATTTGAAGCTATCTAGAAATCGACAAGGAGAAGTTTTTCACCTGACTGTAAGGTCCAATGCAGCTAGGTGCCCAGCAAGAGATACTTTGGACATGGAGAACTCTTTTGCTTTGGTCATTTGCGACTAAAACCTCGACATAAGCTTTTCCAAGACCCGCTTGTACCAAAGGAAGTTCGATTGTACTACGTGAAGGAACACCGAAAGGGCACTTCTCTTGGGTGATAAATTTCACATATGTCTCATTCGCCACAGCAAATTCATTCATATCAGCAATATAAAGATGAATGTACAATAGATTCTGCCAGTTAAACCGGTGTTTCAAAAGCTGCGATTCAATTTCTGTAAGAACAGTCTCAAGATCTTCTTTCAGACCTGTTCATGGAGGATAGAGCAAATATAAAGTAAAATTGCGGAGGAGTCTTGAAGATTTGGTCTGTTTATGGAGTTACCTGTTGACGATTCACTAGAATCTTCCAACCAACAGCAGAAGGAGAATGTGTTTTCTTTCTTGGTCTTTGATAAGTGAAGTCTGTCTCTTGTATGTTCAACTAGATCAACGATTCCATTATCTTGTTGGTGAGTAGATTCTGATCTGTTAGGACCGTCTCCGTGTACCTCAAACACTAAACCTTGCTCCTTCTCGAGGGGATTAGAGCCTGGATGCCCCTTCTTTTCGAGATGGAATGTTGAAGGATGTAGAACTCCAACAGGTGCAATTGAATCTGGAGAGTGTAGCACAACTTGAAATTCATCAAGCACTATTCTCGCATTCTAAGAAAATGGAATTTGTCAAACTAAATAAATGTGATGAATCAACGAACTCAAAATTATTGTTAAGATTGGTAAGAAGACATACAGTGAAAAGCGGACAATCGAGAGTCAGAGTTTCATATTCTCCTTCTTCACCACAAACATTACTTCCATATAACCTAAGTAGAGATGCATTCAAAAGCTTTAGAATCAATGTAACACAGCTAAACATTATTCTTAATGGGATCCATAAGAGAGAATTGTGGCAATACTCTTTTAACTTGAGAAGATATGGCTCCATGAAGGCCAAGTCTTTCCCTAAATGCTTTGAAGGATCCAATCCTATTGCCGCCACCTGTTAGTTAATGTGAAGAAAATCATAACTATAAGGAGATGTCGATACAATATAAGTGTGAAAATATAACCACAATCCTTATTAACTTGACCAAAATAGCTTTTATCCCATTTGCTATCTGCAAGTAACCAAGAAACGAGTTAACTAGAGTAGATTAAAAAAAAAAAGAGAGAGCGAGATTGAAATAGACTTGAATCTTTGGTTTCTCTTTTCCTGAAACAGTTTACCATTTCCTGAAGAAGCAAAGTCTGATCTTGTTTCCACAAAAATGCCAAAGAAACAAGACCTAACCTTGAACAAATACTTTCCACACGCAGCCGTTGGTAGTCTGATGCAATCGCACCAGACGATACTGCGGTGATGGAAGGTATCTGCCTCTTTACTTCGCTTAACAACACAAACATATCTTATACTTCATCATCTGGAGTCATTTGGTAGCTAAGTTTTTGATGCCTGCAAATAATAACAATCCTCAGTATAATTGATTATGACGATAAAATCTTCGACTAAATAACCTCAAGCAAGAAGCTTAACGATTCTCACCTTGAAGACCCTTGGATTCTCCTTCTGAACAATGGCACATTCATGCATTCTGCATAGCTCACTATAATCTGGTGACCCACCTGTAGAAAGTGACGACATTTAATCAAAAAATCAGAAATTAAGATTCCAGTCTCATAAACGATATCTATTATTCTTACCCTTAAATCTCTACTATAAACAACATCTAGTCTCTTCTTCTCAAGAACAACAACCAGATTAACAAATCATAAAACATTGACCAGATTTCACATAAACACCAATATGACAAATTCGTTCTTCAAGCCCTTGTTTTAAGTCACAATCATGAACATACAGAGAACTACAAGAGACAAAGAAGGAGCAGAATCTTACAGTTTGATACATACAGCTGTCCAATTCATCGACAGAATCATCAACTGGTAACAAATTCGCCAATGCCACGATCTGTAGAATCACAAATCGGAAGACCCAAAGTGAGATTTAAGTTTTTATAGCTCAAAAAGCAAACTTCTCAGAAGCAATTTCAGAGAAGCTCTTAACAACAAACAAAACTTGGAAAACTAGACAGAATCCGAAGGTAGGAGAAGAATACGTACCTCGTGACCGTACTCGATACACTTCATCAAAGCATAGCAACTATCTTTGCCGCCACTCACTAAAGCCACCACCTTCATCTTTCTCTCTCTCTCTGTTTCTTCTTTCTTTTGCAGTGAGGTTCTTCTTATGTCGTCGAAGAAACTCTCAGGTCGAGAGAGTCAAGTCAATAAGAGTTTGAGGGCGACTTCAAAAATAATTGAATTTTTTATAATTTAGGAATCTAGCATGACTTTTCTCCTTCTTATTCGATTGGCCCCTTTAATTTTTTATTTGTCAATTTCTTTCTAAATTCTATTTAAAGTTTGGAATCTGTTTCCTATTGCTTTAGGTCTTCATCCATATGATGATGATACGATATGCTATGACGATAGATATGTGTGAATATTTTTTATATACAAACCGAATCTCCGAATGGAATTAGTTGATTATTTTGTTCATTGAATGGAATTTATTAAAATTTCACCACATATATACATGTGTGTTATTATTATTATTAGCTAGTGGAACTCAGATTACAACAAATACGAGTAGAACTTGAAAATCGAACAAGAGACGTGCTAAGTAGTTGTAAAACTTAAAACTACTATAAATGTAGAACATGGCCAAGTCAAGACTAATTTAATTTAACTTAGAAATTGTCACTTATTGAAATGATTAAGTTATGTGCTACATATTCGTTTGGGGTTTTATTATGCAATGATCATAGCCTTATAGGTAGGTTACCAATTGAACTAGATTCGTTTAAGACCAATTGTAGTATACACTATACACATTTTTTTTTATTATTATTATTTTTTTAAAGACGTAACCGCATAAGCTTTTTGTTTTCAGGTTTTCAATTCAAGAATTTTGTTTGTAAGAAAGAAACATAAAAGTCAAGCGCCGTAAAGAAACAATCTATTATTTATCGTCGCCAAACATCCCCTCATATTCCACATGTTATTCCATCTCAACTTTGGTCGAGAATAATCTTTTCCCAAATTATAGTAAGATATACCTATTTATACGTAGATTACTTAAAATATTCTGAGTGATAGGTTATATATATACATATATCTTTCAAATGATAAATAAAATGCATGAGTAACTAAAATTTAAATTCAATTCAAGAATATATTATTAAAGTTTGATTTGCTTCAGAAACGGCGTCGTGTTACCAGTCAAAAGAGTTGACTATACGACAGCAATCAACAAAGATTAGCATAGATACAAGGAAGAAAATACTATTTTCATTGAACCCATTCTTTCATCAACACAACACAACACAACATGTTCCATGCTTTCCAGTGTTTCTGAGTCTATTATCATAACACATCATAAAACTCTTGAAATTCATCCACATCACAACACTGTTCAAGGTTTACGTGCCAACACTCTTTTATCGTTACTACTAATCCTACCAAAAACCATTTATAAAGTAAACCTAAGATAACCAGAAGAATCTCAGTTAAAAAAGTGAAACCTCACGACTTACTCTGGATTTTTTTTTTAATAATTAGAACGCCAACTTAGGATCCACAACTCCTGAAGCATTGCCTTCACCAGTTAGAAGCTGTTCAGGGTCCTGAGACAGACACAGATACAGTTATCATTTCGAGTTCCTCCATAAGTGTGACTATACATGGAAAAAGCTTATACCTCCATTCCCCATTTGATGTAATCTGGAGACTCACAGGCCTTATATTCATCTACCAAACTCTCAATTATGTCCCTTGATTCATCAAACTCTGAAAGATCATTGTCCTGTCCATATCAACATGTACATTCTCATGATTTCACCATTTAACTGTCAAAACTGGGGTTGCACTAAACATCAACAAAACAAAGGCAATTTATTTGAGCAGTCAACTTACAAACATGGGAAACTTTCGGTAATTGTCAAGAAAAGCTTGCTTCTTCCTCAATTTTTCATACTGGCTCAGACATTTGCTGAAAAGGTGCCTGATACTAGTGTGGCTTGCTAACATAAGACCACTGACCTGAAATATCAAATACACTATCAAAGTAAGAGTCTTTGTAAGGAGTACCAACTCTCAGCATGACATATATATAAAGAGTGATATAAGATTACCCTATGGGCAGTTTGAACATATGGGGACTTCTTGGAAAGCGCAACCTGTTGAGAGTAAATTATGGAAAAAAATTGTGATGCAAGTCCTGGTCAAGCCAAAAACAATAACTAATCTGCGAGGTGAGAACCTGTATGCTTGCAGGTCCCCACTCAATGAAATTGACAAGCTTTCTTTCTCGTATCCTCTGCAAACTCTCGTGCACCTAGTATCAAGAGATGAAACAACAGAGTAGATCATATCAACAAGGAATGATATACCACTTCATCGTCAATATGTCGACCAAAAAACTGCTAGGTAACAGTACCTGTGTGGGATCGACTTCTCCTTGAATTATATTCAATATTGATATGTATTTTGCCTGACTAGCTTCTTTGTTTCTAGCATAAGACGAAACCATGATATTTTTTGTCTGCAAATACAATTTTGTTAGAAGACCATCTGATTCAAGTTTTGGAAAAAGATTGGAGAAAGCAAACAGCTCACCTGTAGAAGCCTTCTCATAACATCCAGAACAGTAGTTTTACGAATGACATTTGCCTGCCAAGAACAATTCACTTAATGGGAGCAGGAAACCAATAAAATGGAACATTGCACACTTTAGCTAAAAATGCCAAACATAACATTCAGAATTCATGTTCTAGATAAAATGCAGCTTCCTATTAAAGTATTTTGTGATTGATGGTCTCAGTTATTGAACTCATTGAAATATCTTACTTGGCGCTCAACAGTCAATGGTGTATATCCTGTCATGAGGAAGTGACACCTTGGTGTTGGGATCAAAGATGCAAGCAAGCCAACCAAGTCATTATTCATGTATCCTGGATAACGCAATGTTGTGGTGCTAGCAGACATCACAGTTGACACTAAAGAGTTCGTTTGAGCAAAGGTAGGGTTTGTCAGATGTAGACGCTCCACAGCAATTCTATTCAACGCAGTGTTGTCAAGGACAACAACACAATCAGCATTTAAGGTAAGGCGCTTCAGAGTCAAGAGTGAGTTGTACGGCTGAACAACTACGTCACTTGTTTCCATCTGATTGGGAAATACACTGTATGTCTGAACCAACTTCTTGCTGTAGCGATCATTCAAAGTCTCCAATAAATAAGAGCCCATACCTTCATGTTAAAAAAAAGAGTCAATTCACATCACAGGAAGCAGTGAATAAACATGAGACTGTAAACTCAGAAAGACTACATGCCAAATCCCGCAACATCATTTAGCATTTATCAAACGTATTGCAGAATAGAGAACATGGAGGAAGAAGGTCTCATAAGCTAAATTAAGATAGGGATTGCCAAAAAAATGAAAAACCTGAGCCAGTTCCTCCAGCAATAGAGTGGCAAAGAACAAATCCCTCAAGGCTGTCACTTCCATCAGCTTCTCGATCAATCATGTCCATGATTTCCTCTTCAACACCCTTCCCCTGGCCATATTTAGCAAGTGAAGAAAATATGAGATATCATGTGACCATATATATTGGTCTCGTGGATAAACAAAACATCCATTGAAACAAACCTGGTGATATCCACTGGCCCAGTTATTTCCAGCACCACCCCCATGGTCCGAAACGAAGATATTCTCATGATTATACAGATTCCGGTATTCACCATTCTGAATACCATTGATCACTCTAGGCTCCAAATCAATCAGAAGAGCTCGTGGTATGTAGTGCTGGTCATCCGCTTGGTAAAAAAACACATCTTTTCTATCACCTCCCTAACAAAAATCAAAACTAGATATCAATCATCAATCCACACCACAAACGCAAATCTGAAATTGCAATTATTCGACTAGATAATGTTAATGGCAATCCAGAAACGATTTCGAAGCAATTGGTACATATAAGACAGCAAAGACCTAAAAAAATCCAGTACACAGTAGAAAGGCCTTGGTTGAGAAGAAGACCTGAGTAGCGAAATCCTCGAGAATACCATCTTTACTGATCCCGTGCTCGAGACAAAGCTGTTTCCAAAACTCCATCCCGATCTGGTTCCCACATTGTCCCACCTGCAGCGTAATTATCTCCCTCGGCATCTTACTAGACCAGAGAAAGTTGTTGGTAAAAACTAGGGTTTTGATGAGACAGTGAAGAAGATGATGGAGAAATGAAATGATTAGCTCTGGCGCGGATGCCTTTTTAAAAATCGTGGCAAGAGAAAAAAGATTAATACAGATAATATCCCTCTAACTTTTGCAGGTCGGAGAAGATAAATTACTTACCAACTGAGACTGACTCGGTAATAGCTTCAGTTCCACCTGCTAACATGCGCTTATTCCCAAGTCAGATTGGGCCTATTATCGGCCCGTTCTTTATATTTTCGGCCCATTAAATCTTGCAGGTGAAGGACCAAACTGGTGGCATTCGAAATTTCGATTAAACTGATTGAACCGGTCGGTCCAGTTCAATCATTCAGGTATTTTTAACCGCATTTACAATACGAGGGAGGGTTATTCCCGTAAATAATATGGAACTTGATGTCCACTTTAGAACTTCCAATTTAGGCAGCAGCGACACGCCCTTCTAAAAACACCGTTTCCGTCCCTCCGGCTCTCTCGCCATCGATCCCTTTCTCCGCCGCCATTCACTCTACTCAACGCCGCCACTTTCCTTCTTAGATTCGAATCTTCTTCTTCTTATTCTTCACACTTTCTAATTGACTAGATCAGATTTTCTTTACCTGGAAAAACGAGGAGACTGTTGATTTTCCGGCTGCCGGAATCGGCGCTTCGGGGAGAGGATGTTAGGGT